>PVIW01000654.1:277945-427270 GCA_004026585.1 Noctilio leporinus
CCGCAGCGCAGGGCAGGGCAGGGGCAGCTCTGCAGTCCGCAGCGCAGGGCAGGGCAGGGGCAGCTCTGCAGGCTGCAGCGCAGGGCAGGGCAGGGGCAGCTCTGCAGTCCGCAGCGCAGGGCAGGGCAGGGGCAGCTCTGCAGGCCGCAGCGCAGGGCAGGGCAGGGGCAGCTCTGCAGTCCGCAGCGCAGGGCAGGGCAGGGGCAGCTCTGCAGGCTGCAGCGCAGGGCAGGGCAGGGGCAGCTCTGCAGGCCACAGCGCAGGGCAGGGCAGGGGCAGCTCTGCAGGCTGCAGCGCAGGGCAGGGCAGGGCTGCTCATGCTCGCCGGCGCCATGGAGGCTGGGATGGCAGGGACTGGGAACGTAATTTGAAAGGACAACTGAGAACTGCTATTTTGATTGAGAGAATGAGCCTTAAATGGTAACCTACACACTGAGAACTAGCCTCTGGCTCAAGGTTCTTACTGTATTTGCAAGATCTGAGCAAATACGATCAGTAAAATGAGTCAGTTGTACATATAATTAACCTTTTTGTGGTACTTGAGGGGAAGTATATCCTAAAGGGAATTTTCAGGAGACCTAATCCTTTGGCTGTGGGACAGTTGCGGAACTCTGCCTTTCCTAGTACATTCCTGCCTTCTGCATCATCCCAGCCTGACAATGGAGTGACGAAAGAAAAGTACCAAACTCCAGTGCTCCGTTATGTTGTATCAACCGGCCCTGTCTCAGGAGCATCTTAACAGATGGGGAAAAAATACAACTTTTTCTTAACTTCTGTGAGTAGCAGCGGAAGTGCTGGCTGCTAGGAAAGAATACTAGTCCACCTCTGCAACGGACGAGGGTGTGAAGGGGGCAGCAGCCATGTGACAGGGGTGTGTGTGTGAATCATGTTGGAACGCTGCTGTATACGGAGATGAAATTCATAATTTGTCTTGACAATGTTCAAACGATGTAGACTGTCTTAGAAACGAATGTCCTAAGTACTCAGAACTCCCGACGCAGATGCCGCCGCGAGGAGCCCCGTTCCTTCCACGTATGCTGTATTCCGACCCAGTTTTACTGGAACTATTGAATAAATAGTTTATTTTCTTTCAGGTTTACTTGCTAGTGGATACATTGTCTGGTGTCAGGGGACCTTGACAGGGTCCATTTGATGTCCAGACATCCCCCTTACACACTGTACTGTACTGCTGTGCCCTGAGTAGGATCACCTGGGTCACCTCACATTTGCCTCATGCGCTCTCTTAATTCCAAATGATACTGGGGGGCGGGGGGGATAGGGTTAGAGAAACAGGTGGGAAAGAAAATGCAGTGTCGTTGTACTCTAAACAAGTGCCTTATGTCTATTGCTAAGAAAACTGGTGTTACCGACCCTTTTGAGAAGAAAGGGTCCCTTGAGCTGTATTACTATAGGAAAGTAAAGTTCTTTTTGTTTTTCTTCATATTTACTACTCTTGTCATTTCTCATTTAAAGATGAAAACCTGACTAGGTTAGTTGACTCCCATTTTAATTTAGATAGTTGAATCACACATTTTCAACATTTTTTCTGTATCTATTTATTATGCACAAGAATAAAGTGTGATCTTGAATAGCATGACTAAAAGTAGTCTGGACATTAGTGAAGAGCTTTTCCGTGGATTTTAACAGGCCCTTGTTTTTCGCAGTGATGTTGGTCCTCCATGTCCTCCATGGTGTATTTCTGTCACGAGCTGTGAAATGAAAGCTGTGATTGTAAAAGACCAGGGATGTGTGGTCTAAATTCAGGTAGGTTGTGATAAATTCAGGGAAATCTCTCTTCTGCCCAATTCCTAGGAATATTTTAGTTGCCATGTGTAGCATCTGTTCAGAAATCGTAACAAGTGAAGTGTTGGGTTTTCTGACAGGAAACATACATACCTGTCTTAGTGATTACCAGCCTTAAATTTTGAAAGTGTGCGAGAGAATTCCAAGAAGGACTGACCTTTCAGATGAAAGGTCGTCTTGCCCTAGCTGGTGCTCCATTTCTTTAGGTTACAGGCAGGGCTCCTCGAGACCATTCAGCTCGCATCTCAGCCTCCCCAAACCCACCGCCAGAACAGAGTCTAGTGAAATGGCTGCATTGCGCCATCGGGAGCTCAAACCTTAAGCATTCTTTCAAAAACCTCAAGTATCTGATGGTTAGAAACCTCACAATGAAACACTCTGGGGAAGATTCCTTACTGAGTTGCGCTTCTCCACCTTTCGGTCTGTGACCCGCAAGATGGATGTTGCATAAAGGTATGGGTGGCGTGAGGGAGGTTCTGGAGAGAGGAATGCCGGACTGGGATTCAGCGGGAGGACAGGACATGCTGTAGCTTGTGCAGCCTCTTTAGCCTGCTACCTCCGCAGAGGGACGTCCTCCCTCTTACGGTGACACCAATGAGCAGAGGAAAGGCAGCCGAGTGCTGCAGGAGGGACTGTGTAAAGGTCTCCAGCCTCAGTTTATCCAGGTACCTTTGACGTACTGCCATCGTGGGGTTGTAACAAGAAAAAGGTGATACTAATTTAAGTTGGAACTGTACATGCTAAATTGTCAACGACTATGGACAAGGTTTGCGCCCTAATCTTTAGAGATCTTTTATAGAGTTCTATGTGCCAAAAACAAATACAGACCTTGTTCCAAGGCTGATTGTAACTGATAATTGCCACCCTGACAAGACTAGTGTACTTCTGACATTTTTTTAATATCAGACTTTGTCTTAAGGGTCTGTTATTTCAAACAAGTGGTATGTCTTCCTAATTCAAGGCAAAATGATGGTGATGACTAATGATGGAAACTTTTTTTCATCTGTTAATCAAAGATTTCTGTTGTTGCTGAATCTTCAGCTGGGCCTCGATAAATACAAATTATCTTCTCTTTTAGAAATAACAGAAGTGATTTTCAGAATTGTTCTGGATCCCATGGTTTGCTCTGACCCAGTAGTTACATTCGTATAATTAACCTATGCTTTGTACAAGCAAGAAAGACCTCCCCTTACCATTCTGTGTCTATCTTGCCAATTAACCAAGGTTTCCTAACATTGAGCTTTTATAAACTTGCCACTAGTTTACTGCTCTGGAAGTTGATTGGGTCCATTGTGTTATGCTCGAAGACTCACTGCAAGTGGAACAGCAACTGGGCTTTCTACAGTGTTCTTCCAAAACTCTGGTGTTCCTTCATTAATAATGAATCGCTAGATTAGCTAACAACTCGCATCTTTCTTTTGAACTCCTTTTTTTTTGCCTTCGAGTAGTCCTACTGCTGATTGATGGCTTTAAAAATGAAAAGAGGTGGATAATAACAGACCTGTCTCCCAGATTAAATTCTGAACTGTGGAATACTACATACTAATTCTACGTTAACAGTAAAGAATGTTTACTGTACACTAATAATAGTAATACAATTCAGAAACAGCGAGCTAGCATTGTTATACTGCTTACGTTATCTGCTCAGATGTTCATTGAAAAGGACTGAAGAATAAACCAACTACTTCACTTGTTATTTTTTAATAACTTAACATTTTATTTCAAGAGCCTACTTGTTATTTCAAGCATTCAATTTCACAGCATTTTCCTGAAAAATGTCTACAATATGGAGTTCAATGATAATGCTTTGGTTCAGACTCATGTAAATCCATTTCTATTGTGATGTATGAAATCTTCAGGATTTACACTGGGTGCATTTTAGTATAAAGGCATAGTGACTAGGAAATATATAGTAGATATTCAAATTCTTGTTATATTTGCTGTAAATATTAATATTGTTCTACAGATTGTAGAAAATAGCAATAAAGCACTGTTAACTTCCAGGTCACCTGCAAAGGCTCACAATTTTTTTATCCCTTCTGCTTGATTTCAGATATTCCCATTCATCTTCCCCTTGTCCCTTTTTGTTGGTCTTCAGGAATTTCCTCAAAATACTGCAGGTCCATTGCATTTTATGTTAAATGGGTTTCTCACATTTTGATTTTGTGGGGTTTTTTTTGTTTTTACGCCATAGTTTGCCAGGAAAGGTTGTGACTGGCCTTGTAGGAAGCAGATGACTGAAAGATCATCCTTGTAATTTTCAGTGGCCTGTCATTGTGGCATTAGTTGGCAGTGAATCTATTCATCCTTCGTGTCTCTAGCAGCCCACCCACCCACGGAACACGTCCAGTGAAGTGAAGTGAACTACAAAGATAGTTTTTCGTCTTTCAAAGAGTATGAGGAGATAAGTACACACCAGCTGCCTGGAGAGCTGTTTTCTACATCCTCCACCTTTAATCAGGACAAGAAAGGAGATACTAGGTAGGGAACTGGGTGATTATTTCCAGACACGACTACAGCCAGTGTTCATCACAGCTAATAGCCATACTTCACCGTTGATCTCTTCCTAAGGGAGGCAGTTAAATCCCTTCAACCTCAGTCATAACCTTAGTCCTAGCTGTGTATCGGAAGTCCAGGGAACTGTTGAAGAAACACACAAACCTCAATGCCCAGGCTCATCTCCAAAGATTATGGTTGAAATGATCCAAGGTGAGGCCTAACAGGTATTGGTCCTTTTTCCTTTATCCTTTCTTTTAAAGACGACCCTAGTGATGGTTAGGAGCATCTAGAGCTGAGAACCCGTGTCGAAGGGGCAAACAGCTATGTAAGTACAAAAAGATTAACCTGACCCATTTTACATTAAGGGAAAGAACTTGAATTTTCTGTTAATAAAGAGCTGCTGGTTACTTTTCCCAGTCCATGATTTTCCCTGCTTAAATCACCTCATCATGGTTTTGTTAGGGTAACTTGTCTATTGAAGCAGCTGTTGAACTGGGATTGTGCAGGGAGGTGGATGCTCAATTTTTGAGTGGAAGCAAGCACTAGGACGAAGGAGCCAGGCTTTCCGTAGGCAGAGTGATAGAGACTCGTTCCTGCAGATGTGTGTACACCTAAACCCTGATGCAACTCCCTTTTTTTTTCCCCCTTAGGGCTGGATGTGGAAGGAACCATGATTTTTTTTTTTTTTTTTTTTTTGAAGATTTTATTTATTCAGAGCGAGGAAGGGAGAGAGACATCACTGTATGGTTGCCTTTCACCTGCCTCCAGCCACAGTCCTGGCTGGAGACCTGGCTTGCAACCTGGTTATCTGCCCTGGCTGGGAATCGAACCAGCGATCTTTGGGTTCGCAGGCTGGCACCTTATCCACTGTGCCACCAACCAGGGCGGAACCATGATTTTAAGATAGACCATGTGAATCTAAATGTTACCCTTTTGGTGTAGAATGTGGAAAAGAGGCTTGTGTGCTATTGAATTACATAGTGAATCAAAAGTGGCTTTAGGAGATCTGTTGAAATAACATTCTGGATAGATGTCCGAAATCTACCCAGACTAGCAGCACTTACGTGAAATAGGAATTGTTGCTTACAGACCACCCCTCAATTTTGTCTGGTTTACTCTCGGCTGGTTCAAAGCAGTTGGTCAACGAGCCTGGTGGTGTGGGTGCTGTTCATCACCCTCCTTGAGTTGATAGAGTGGGTGCCTCTCACCTTTGCAACCTGGAAGGTTTGAAGTGTTTTAGACTCTTCACAGAGAAGACTTGCCTTGTGCTTTTTCTCTGATCCTTGTGACTAAGTTTAAAATTTCTGCCATAAACCCTGTGGCTTGATGTGTAGCAACAGCATGTAGTTTAAAATAAGCTTTTTAAATCAAAACAGAGCTAGGTTTAAATCCTGGCTCAGGTCCACTAGACAAAATGCCAAGAATTTCTAGTTCATTGAGTAGTTGGAAGGAGGAAGTACCATATGGTATATAAAGAGATTACCACAAGCATTCGTTCTAAGTATTCATCATAAATAGGTTTTCTGTTTTTTCAAAAGGGTGTTCGTTTCTGTTTGTCAGTGTTCTACTTGGTTATCCTTATTTGCCTGCTGCAGTACGTCAGGCCAGCACATTCAGGGAATTGGTAGTTCATAGTCTTTTCCTAGACACCAACAACTCAAAATTGGAATTTTCCCCCATGTGTTAACCTAATGTGTGCTAGTACTTAACTGTGTTTTGGCTCTTGACACCCTAGAGGAAATCACCTGTAATACCTCCTTCATGTTGACATTCATGGACAGTTACCAGTGTTAGTGATCTTAGCAGGCTTCTGTTTAAAATTATTGAGAAGATGTGAAATCGCGCCAGCCATGGTGTCCCTCCTTCCATCCATCCATTCAGTAGTTGCTGAAGGCCTACCACCTCCATGGACTCTGCTTCCTATTGGGAACAAATGGCATGTTTCACGTGCCCGTAGAGTCAGACAAATCAAGAAGTGGCTGCATAAACCCCTGGGAGTCAGTACACTTTCTGTTGGATGTACTAGGAAGAAATGGAATGCTCACTTACGTTTGGAAAGATAAGAGTGAGTTTCCTAGACAGGGCAAAGATATTATGAAGCAAGATAGTATGTATATTCAGGGACTTGGTGTGGCCAGAATCAGAATGGAGCCTGGGGCACAGATTAAAGAGAGACTTAAATGACTTACTAAAAGACTGGATTTATCTTTGTGAAAGCAAAGGGCGGTTATTGGAGAATCAGGAAACTCAAGGTGAGCTAATGAATAATCGCTGTCACTCACTGAGCTCTGACTACGTGCCAGGCTCTGTAGTTAAGTATTTTGGTAACTGTTAGATCATTTAATCCTCTTCAAACACATACACACACACACACAAGTGTATGAGGGAAGTATGACTCCTATTTAACAGGAAACTTGATCACAATCTGCCTGTAGTCACACAGCTGATAAAATTCCCAGCAAAAAGTGGTAATGACAGTAAGTATGGAGAGGAGAGCAAGATATACAAGCAATATTAGGAAGGTGGGACCTAAGCCCTGGCTGGTGGCTCAGTGGATAGGCCCTGACCTGCGAACCCAAAGGTCACCAGTTCAATTCCCAGCCAGGGCCATAGCTGGAAGCAGGTGAAAGGCATCCATAGATTGATGTTTCTCTCCCTCTGACTCTCTCCCTGCCCTTCTCTCTAAACATAAAGGAATAAAATCTTAAAATTAAAAAAAAAAAAAAAAAAAAAGGTGGGACCTAGATCAGCTGACTGTTGGAAGGAAGTGGGAGGTGAATGGAGAAGGAAGAGTTAACAATGGTTCCAGGTTTTTAAAGGCATGAAATACCATCCTTGTCAGTTCGTTAAACAGAGTAAGAGTTGGAAAAAGAAATTGAGGGAAAAAGTGAGGTCCTTTTGAGACATGAGTTGAAGTCCCATTAAGATAGTTAGTTAGTGTCCTGGATGGAGTGGCTCAGTGGATTAAGCCGACTGGAATGTCACTGGTTCGATTCCCCTCCTGGACACGTGCCTGGGTTGGGGGCGTGCAGAGTCCAAGAAATGGTAGAGAAGTTAGGAGTAGAGGATAATGGTATTGGGTAATGAAACGTTCTCAAAGATTGGGGTCAACAGGGTCAAGATACTATGAGTCACATTGATGTGGTATGTGTATCAAGTGTCGGCAATGATGTTGAAAAACAAAAACATGGGATCATCATTATGCGAGCAATTGGCAAAATCCATTTACTAAAATTAAATGTGCATATCTTACGAATAAATTGTACTGTGTTCATTGAATGGAATGCTGTCCCGTTCCAATGAACAAGCTTGCATCAAGGGAATCAAGGCCTACCCTCCAAAACAGTGCTGATCCCAAAGAAGGTAAGGTAAATGGCATTGTGTTGTATATCTTGTATTTAAGTTTTTTAAATGTAAAATAATACTAAATATGGTTTGTGGACATAGTCATGTAAAGGAAAATGTCAAAACAAGCTTAGGAGTTCTTTTCAAATTTTTATTAAAAGATTTTATTTATTATTTTTAGAAGGGAAGGAAGGGAGGTAGAGAGGGAGAGAAACATTAAAGTATGGTTGCCCTTCACCTTCCTCCAGCTACAGACCTGGCTGGAGACCTGGCTTGCAACCTGGTTATGTGCCCTGGCTGGGAATTGAACCGGTGACCTTTGGGTTTGCAGGCTGGCACCTTATCCACTGAGCCACCAGCCAGGGCTAGGAGTTCTCAACAAAATTCAGGACAGTGGTTCTCTTTAGAGAAGGGAGAAGTATATTGGTGGGCTGTGATTTTTATTTTTTAAAAAACATGGTGGGCTGGTGGCACAGTGGATAGGCGCTGGCCTGTGAACCTAAAGGTTGCTGGTTTGATTCCCAGCCAGGGCACATGACCAGGTTGCAAGCCAGGTCTTCAGCCAGGTCCATAGCTGGAGGCAGGTGAAAGGCAACCATACATTGATATTTCTCTTCTTTTCTTCCTCCCTCCCTGCCCTTCTCTCTAAAAATTATGAATAAAATCTTTAAAAAAACAAACTTTTTTTTAAAAAAGTACTGGATAATATTAACTCACTCAGAAACTGTTTACAAAGGAAACAAGTTCTACTTAGCTTTTTATACTTTCCCAAAGGTCAAGGTTGCTTTTACTTTTTATCAAGAATAAGATGATAAGCAGGAAAGGGTTGGGTATCAGGACGTGTAACACAACTTTTCAAAAGGAAAAGAGGCTCCAATAATATCTAAAACACTTTTTTACCCTCTGCAGTTTCCAAAGTATTCATAGGTAGGTGTTATTTCCCTTCTTTATAAATGAAGAGATGTGTCTTGGAGTCTTACGTGACTTGTTGAAGAGCAGTACCCAGCTAGTCCGATCAAAGGACCCATGTGTCTGTCCCTGAGTTGCTCTTCCCATGACCAGCTGGGTGTCCAGGGTCACAGAACTGCAGATGTTGGAGCAGGAACATGGACCTGGGGTGTTCAAGGCAAACTGCACTTTGTTCCTGAATCCCATTATTCTGCCTAGAGAGCGATTTCTAAAGTTAAATGCCTTGTGCGATTTACAACTCCTTTACCAAAAAAAATGTTGAAATTAAAAAAATGGGTATTTTCTAAACTATGGGGCTTTTACAGTATTTGTCTACCCCTTCCTAATTATTCAACCTACTTGAAGCTAACAGTGCTTTATGTTTCAAATTTATCTTTTGACCCTCCCATAATCTCCCGCTGGCATTTGGAGTTCTTCTTACAGTGGGAAGTGAATCTTGAAGATGGCGAAGATAGGCATCTAAGGTCGTTTACTAGTTCTGTGAGTCAGGAACTACCATCCCCTACCAAGTGAAATACTGTGTCCTGGCCAGATAAACTCTCCCGCGGAAGGGGCGCCAGCAGCCAAGTGGCCAAGAGGTGCCTGCCACAGATGTATTGATTATCAGAGGTGGCCAGGCCACCTTGCTAAAGAATTCTAATCAGAAATGAACAATATAGGGTCTGTCTCTACTTACCTTTCACCCCAACCCACAATGTTACAGGCTTTAGACCAAAGAGTAACTGCTCCTGAGTAAAACGAGGGATTAAAATTACCATTACTGAAGACTATTGTAAACTCAACAACTCTAATGTTTATTCGATTTTGCAATTAGAAAGTCCATCATTGCTCTGGCAGGTGGCTCAGTGAACCAAAGGTCGCTGGTTCGATTCCCAGCCAGGGCACGTAACCAGGCCTCCGGCCAGGTCCATAAAGGGAGGCAGGTGAGAGGCAACCATGCATTCATTGATGTCTCTCTCCTTTTCTTCCTCTATCCTTGCCCTTCTCTCTCAAAACAATGAATAAAATCTTAAAGAAAGAAAAAAAGTTATTTCTCAAATTAACAAAACCGGTTCCCATGGAGGAGTGGGCATCAAAGCCAGGGAAATTAATTGAACAGTGAATGACAGGTGCAGACGTGGACACCCCAAGAGAATGCCACTTTTTTCAAAAAGCTCTTGAATAAGAGGGAAAGAGAGGGCAGAGACTAGATGCAGATCAAGGTAAAAAGAAGAGAGATTTAAGCCTGGCTAATCTGAACGAAAGGAACTTGGAGAGAAGGGAGAAAATGGATGGAACCTGATCCCATAGGAGACGGGAAAAGCTGGCTAAGAAAAAAGACACCTTTCCCCCAAACACTAAAAGGAAGAAAATGGTGGTAAGTGTGAGACAGGATAGTACTAGGCGGCGTCAATTTGTGTGTGTGAAGTAGGAGTTAATAGCCGAGGTTACTTGTGAAGCAGCAGGGGGATGAAAGATGAGTTTGCGGGATTTGCAGAGAACGGAGATGGTCTGCGGTAGACAGACTGCCGACAAGCAGGCACAAACAGTGTTCATGACCAAGTCGTGTTTGGAAGTCATGCAGGTCTAGTGGCTGCGTGATTGTGTCCAGTACCTCAGTCGATGGCTTGTAGGCCCAGGCAGATGATAGGACTGACTCAGGATTGTGACTTGGGTGACAGACAGGAGAAGCACCAGGTTGAATGAAGGGTGCTGAGGGCAGCAGAGGAGAACGGTGTTCCAGAAGTGTGAGTTGCGAAAGATGCCCCGGGGAGGGGAAGGGGAGGGGGCCGAACACCAGTGAGAGCACAGGATGCAGGAGCAGTTAAAAGAGCACCAGGCCGGATCCGGAAGAAAGTGGGACCAAGAATAAACCTGGAGGGGAAAGGTGGCATTTATTGCAGGAATGGAGATCTTGAGATTACGGGCTGCCCACACTGGGGGCAGTATGGATGGCAGCGTTAGGGCAGGGAACTCAGAACTCTGTACAAAAGGAATGAGGGCGAAGTGGCCTTGGACCTGTGGTGCCAGAGTCTTCAGCAGACCTGTCACATGAAGGTTGATACCTGGGAAATGATGAAACAGATTGTGGCGTAAAGGATTAACGTGGGTTGGAGGCTGTTAGAGCAAAGCCAGGTGCAGAGCATCAAGACTGGGTGGAATGAAACTCTTCACAAGACAGTGACATGGTGTAGAAGAGGCAGTGGTGGGGAAATAACACCAATTCTGAGCCTTATACGTAGATTTTGAGGAAATTGGAAAGAAACCAGTATCTTTGAGAAAGAGGGCAGGAAAATGGAAGACGTTATCAAAAACAGCTGAGGGTGTAGGTGAGTTTATTTACATACAAGGACCAGGTTGCCGAAGTCATGCTGGGAAGGGCTGAGGGAGGCTCCTGCGGGACAGGTGAGGGTGAGGGGCAAGGGGGCACGCTGTCAGGCTCCCAGCAGCTTGGAGACAAGTAATAAGCGGAAGCTGGGCGATGGGCGGTGGGGCTGCTGCCTGAGCAGTGACCACGTATAATAGGAATGAAGAGATCAGCTGGAGCGACCTTTTCTCAGCGTTGGCCTGTTGGTTCTGAACAGAACTGGTAAACTGAGGCTCTAAGGCGGTGTTTGACCTTGCCTTTGTGTTTCTGGATGTGCGGGGCCCTGCTAACTGAGGGGTCCTGGCAGGGGCCAAATGCTGAGGGAAGCAGTTCTGGCCTCACTGGGCTCTGCCGCACTTCCTCGCAGTCTGGATTGAGTCGGGCAGCCGTTCCGTTGCACGTTCCCGGTGGGCACAGCGCGCAGCAGATGTCCCAGAAAACAGGACGCGAGGACTGTGCCCGCTGCAGCATGAGCACCAGGGCCTGCGCTTTACACAAGATGTGGTACCTGTTTTCCTGCTGTTGTGAAACAGGGTTCATTCACCGGTCTCGGGAGATGGTATAGTGCAAAAGGCGTGGACTCACAAAGATAGCTCTGAACCCTGGGATCCTGGGCAACTCATTTAACTTTTCTGAGTCTTCATGCATCATGGGTATAATAATAGCCCATGTATATAAGTGCCTGAAACAAAAAGTGTTCCATAAAATTTTCCCATCATTATTTCATGAAAGTCTTATTAAAAACTATCTACCAGGCACTGCTAAGTCCTGGGAATCCAATGATGAATATGATCCTTGCCTTAAGATCCTTAGAGTTTAGTAGAAAGAGAGACAAAGATTAATCTGATGACAGATAAGGGGTGTCTTGACAGACAAGTAGATGGGAAACTGGGTGACCAAGGGAGCATCATCAGTAAGTCAGTCTGCCTGCCTGAGGTGGAGAGAGAAGGCAGAGACTAGCTGGGCTATTCCTTCTGTTTTCTCTGTTCGTCTTCCTCTACATACACATCTGTCTTCATCCAGGGCACATTTCCTGAAATTTATCCAGTGCACCTTTCATCTAACTCCTCTGGGACCAGTGACAACCTACAAGGTCTGTCCAGAAGGAATCCTGCCACGTACTCTGAAAAGTAGAGACATTTATTGAAGAAGATACAAGATATAAAAGACATGATTGGTACACATGACAATGATGCCTCAGTCCTATTCCAAGTAGGCACCTTGGGACCTCACACAGTTCTCCCAATCACCATCATCAGCCTCCGCAGCCCCTGTGCACCCTCCCCCCTCCTATTTTCCTGAATCTCATTGACAGTCTGAAATCTCTTCCCTTTCAAAGGTGATTTTACTTTTGGGAAAAGCCGGAAGTCACAGGGCACCAAATCTGTGCTCTAGGGGAACCAGTCACCTCGGTGATTTGATGTTTTGCCTAAAAAAAAAAAAAAAACAAAACTGCATAAGGTGTGATGCATGAGCCTGCACCATGTTGTCACGATAAAGCTGCCAATCACCATTTGCTTGTAGGTGCAAGGCCTTCTGCATGCGCAGCTGTAATATATAATGGCTACATCATTCTCACCCAAGCATAAGACATAAGTAGAGTATAATTGGTTTTATTCTCATCAGAGAGGTTGCCTAGTAATGACTCTGTTAGGCTTGGCAAAGTGAGAGGAGAAACGACAGGAAAAAACAGACCATGCGTTTAAAAGCTTTATTTGGCTTCTACAAACAGGCGGGCTGAAACCAAAGGGGTATCAGTGCCCCAGAGCAACAAGGCAGGGCTTTTCAGGGGAGGGCTTTTCAGGGGAGCGGGAGTTGGCCAGGCTCCTTGCAGATGGTCCCCTGGGGGCGCTGGTCCAGAGCCGGGGTTGGTTCTGCGAACACAGAGGCTGCAAAACTCCTTTCCGCAGCTAAGGGTATCTTTGAAGGCCACAGGCAGGCCCTGGCAACAGCCGTTACTGTGGGCGCAGCAGCCTTACGGGGGGCTAAGCTAACTGTCCTGAATTCCCTGGGACCCAGGTTGTACGCCTAAGAGGCTGCAGGGTTCGACGCCCCCAAGTGGCCCGCGTGTGACCTACTCCGCTTTCGGGGCCAGCGGCGGCGGCAGCCAAAGGCGCTCCGCGTGCCGGGTCTCTCGGATCTGCTTCCCGGGGCTGGCAGGCACGGAACCAAACCCTCCCCGCCCAGCCGGTGGGCGGCCGCCTCCAACCCGCAGGACGCGCCAGCCCGGCCGGCCGAGGGCGCCCAGCGGGGCGCGGCTGCAGCGCCTCCCAGGGCCGCCTACGCGGGGCCAGTGTCCGGCGGCGCCCGGCGTGCCGCCCCAGCTCCCCCGCAAACGCAGGCCGCCGTCCCCACTCCCGGGTCCAGGGAGCCGAGAGGAGGTGGGGACGCAGTGGACGCGCCCTTGCGCCCGCGGAAACCTCAGCAGCACGTTGGCCGCGGGTGCGCCTCTCGCGAGAGCGCGGCGCCTCCTCTCCGCCCCCTTCCCGCTCCGCCCCAGCCGGCGCTTCCTGCGAAGGGCGGAGGCCTTGGACGTGGCGACCCGGCTGGGCGCTTGGCTGGCGCCCCTGCAGGCGGCCTTCCGCGCGGAGCTCGAGCCCCCGGCAGGGCCCAGCCCCACCAGGTAGACGCCCGGGCCGGGGACGCGCCGCACGCCCGGGGGCACCGGCCAGGCTGGGGCGCCGGCGCCGGCGCGGGCCGGGCGGCGGCTGCAGAGGCCGCGGGGAGCCGGCCGCTGCGCGCTCCGGGGCTGACTGCCCGGCCGGCCTGCGTCTGCTTCCCTCCGCCTCGGCTTTTGGTCGGGAGCATGGCCTCGGAGATGGAGTCCTCGCTGGAGGCGAGCGTCACGTCCAGCGGGGCGCTGTCGGCGTCGTCGGGCTTCCTGCCGCCCGCGCGCTCCCGCATCTTCAAGATTATCGTGATCGGCGACTCCAACGTGGGCAAGACGTGCCTGACCTACCGCTTCTGCGCCGGCCGCTTCCCCGACCGCACCGAGGCGACCATCGGGGTGGATTTCCGCGAGCGGGCGGTGGAGATCGACGGGGAGCGCATCAAGGTGAGCGGCGGCGGGCGCCCCGCGCGGGACACACAGGGCGGCTCCCGCGCCGCCCCGCCGATGCGGGCACTGGCTTGGGGATTGGAAGGCTCGTGCAGAGCAGACGTCCGGGGCAGCCCTTCTCCAGCTGGAGTGTCCTGCGGCTTTGCCTCGGGATCTTGTGTTTTTTAAAAGGCAGATGTGGACCAGGTGATGCCTCCGGCCCTTCGACCGCACGTGGAGTAGCGGGAGGGCGGGGGCTTGGGGGGAGGGGGTCGTCCTCTGACTCCTCGTCAGGGGCCCCTGTGCTGGCGGTCAGTGAGGTCAGACCAAGGAGGTTCTCCAGAATGGAAAATCCATTTAATGAATGTTAGTTAGGAGACCGGCATCTCAGCGTTGCCCGGGATAGTGGGGCGGTAAAGCCCTGTTGCCTTGGAGGAAACACCTTGCTTTTGCTACAATGGTGACAATGTTGTTACAATAGTTACAATATGGGTTCACAGGCCGGCGCTCAGTGCACGGAGCCGCACCAGCCGGGGCTCTTCCTTAATTCTTGCGGGTGGCCTCTGAGGCTAGGGACACACACTCATAGTGGAGAGGACAGAAACCAAGGCCAAGGCTGGGGTTCTGAGGAGTTGGAGTGGGATGGGGGGCATTGGGGAATGAGGAGGACTAGTGACAGGGCCAAGGCCGCCTGCTGGGTAACCCAGACACACCCTTCTGATTCCTCCCCTCACAACAGGCGGACCCTGCGCACTTTTTTGGTTCAGATTAGAAGGTTCCTCTTCACCTCAGCCCCCCTGTGGGGGGAAATAGGCTCGCTGCTCCCATCTCACATCCTTGAGGCAAGAACCATTTATTTTTTGGTTTCCTAACCACTGTCCCGCTCTTCATCCCCAAAGGGGTTTAAATGCTAGTAATGGTGAAGGAGAAATAGGGTTGAGAACAAATGAACCTCCTGTAGGTTTTTTTGTTGTTTATTTTCACTCTTAACTTTTCATTGTCCCATTTAATCAGGTTCCTTAGGGTCTTAAGAACTATTTGTGCCCTGGCCAGGTGGCTCGACTGGTTGAAGGGCCATCTTACGCACCAAAAGATTGTGGGTTCAGTTTCTGGTTGGGGTGGGTACTGGAGGCACCAGTCCATGTTTCTCTCCCCCGCTCCTTCCCCTTTCCCTTCCCCTTTTCCTTTCCCTCCCTCCCTCTCTTTCTTCCTCTCTCTGAAATCAATGAGCATGTCCTTGGATGAGCATTCATCACAGAGGAAAAGATCAAATAAGGTGGGGCTGACTATTTTTCATCAGAATTAGGTTAGGCCCAGGAGCTTGTGGGCAAACTAATAACGGGTCTGCCGAGGTCTGAGAGGGAGTTGCGTTTGGAAGAAGCAGGGGCTCCGGGAGAAAGTGCCTGGGCTGCGGAGCGCAGCTAACCTGGCCTGGATCGCAGCTTGGGAGGGGTGAGGACGGCCTTGGCAGGGCGGCCAGCTTTGCCGAAGACTGTTGCAATTTTTGTTTTCTTGTTTTTATTTTTTAGATGTTATGTACTATTTTTAGAGAGAGGGGAAGAGAGAGAGGGAGAGAGATATCAATGTATGGTTGCCTTTCACCTGCCTCCAGCTACAGGCCTGGTTGGAGACGTTGTCATGTGCCCTGGCTGGGAATTGAACCAGCAGCCTTTGGGTTCACTGCCCGCGCCAACCCACTGAGCCTCCCCAGCCAGGGCCTGTTGGCAGTTTTAAAACTGGGAGTCCCAGTTCCTGGAACCCCCTCAGCCTCAGCAGAACTGGGATAGTTGGTTACTCTGGGCCTTGGGCAAGTTCCGTCATCTTCCAGACCATTTCCTCTTCTGGAACATCAGGATAATGCTAACGTCAGCTGGGGTGAGGGCTGGATGAGGCCACGTGTGGACCACCAGGCTCGCGGTTGGAAAGGTTAAATGTCATCTTCACGTCCCTCCTCCCCTCTCTCTGTGGTGTTCATTTGCAGATCCAGCTGTGGGACACGGCGGGCCAGGAGCGCTTCAGAAAGAGCATGGTGCAGCACTACTACAGAAACGTACACGCCGTGGTCTTCGTGTACGACATGACCAACATGGCTAGCTTTCACAGCCTGCCATCCTGGATCGAGGAGTGCAAACAGCACTTGCTGGCCACCGACATTCCGCGGATTCTTGTGGGAAATAAATGTGACTTAAGAAGTGCCATTCAGGTACCCACGGACTTGGCGCAAAAATTTGCTGACACACACAGTATGCCTTTGTTCGAAGCCTCTGCCAAAAACCCCAACGATAGCGACCACGTGGAGGCCATATTCATGACCCTGGCTCACAAGCTGAAGAGCCACAAGCCGCTGGTGCTTAGCCAGCCCCCTGGGGTTGGAGTCACCCTGACGCCTGAGCCAAAGCCGCAGATGCTGTGCTCGTGCTAGACGGCCCTTTCGTGTCACCAGGGAGGGTGCAGGGTAGGGCTGTGCTGGTCCTTAAGGGCTCATCTCTCTTGGGATGGAGCGTCCTGGCGCCACTGCTATGGTCCTTGTGCTCACTCCTGGCTTCATGGAACACGGCTGGTCACTGGGACAGCACCAGAAAAAATTTGGGTGTCAGGTGAGGTTGGAAGTGAAGCCAGGGTAGGACGATCAGAACATCTCTCCAGTGGAGCAGAGAAGGGGGCTTCGTGGGAGAGCCTGATGGAGCGTCAGGAGCCGGTGACCGGCCAGTCCTTGTTCTGCGGCTGGAAAAAAGCCTGAGGGCCTAGTGCACACGTCACAGTCTGTGCTTTGAGAGGGAAGTTTCTCAACAGGATGAAAACTTGTATTAGCCTCTCCCCATAGTTCTTTCTCGATACTATTAGTGGGTTTAATTGTGTTATTATTGGTATATTTTAAAGCCAAGGCTAGTTCCAGTGGGAGGAAAAGGCATAGAATGTTTCCTGAGTCTCAGTCCATAAAGAATGACTTTCCCATCAGTTCTAGATGCTTGAGATTTCTAATCAGTACCAATGAGTTCTACAGAAAGCATTATTTTTAAAAAGTAATTTGAACTGTTTTCTTACTAAATTTATTAAAATATGCAAAAATAAGTCAAATTTTAGTGCAAATGAAGTGACATAATAAGGTGCTTTATTTTTTTTGTTACGGTTTCTTTAAACAGTAAAAAACAAATGGAAAGCCTGTGAGGAGTCATAATTTGGGGGAACATCCAATAGGTTTCTGGCTCGCACAGAAGACTTTATTCTGAGCTTTCGCTAATTTTAACATGTATCTAGCATAGTATCTCGTGCTTTCCCCCACCCCCAGCCAACTTAGAGACTAAAGGCTGAATAAACCATCTTCCACTTGGATGGTGGCTCTGCGAATGTACCTTTCCTTGCTACAAGTGCACTGTATTTCTGTGATAGTACTGTGTCACAGCACATCAGTTTTTAAAATCTTCAAATTTTATGGCCACAAATGCAGTCCTTCAGTATGAACAACAAGTTAGATACTTAAAAAATCTTGTATATCTCTCAGTGATGGAATATTTCAAACAGTTTTTCACCCATAGGTATTTTTACTTTGAGTTTAAGACTTTGCACATAGAAAATAGTAAGCTTGCGTACAAAACTTACACGAAGGGAACGTAAGCCATGAACTTTAAAAGAAGTGCGCACATTGATTAATTCTGCATCCTATTGGTTGCTTTCCTTGATCCTTTTAGAGGAGATTAAGCCAGAAGATGATTGTATTTACGATATTTTCAGAATTAAGTATGTATCTAGTTTAGGATTTTTGTTTTCTCATCATGGTGGTCCCAACTGAATAATTTAATTATAAAAATGAGAATTCCATTAAATGAACTAATTAAAAGTAATAACTATAGAAAACAGTTGTTCATGTTTAAATATTAAAGCTAAGGAAAAACAAATTGGCTTTATTTGTGTTTAGAGTGATTAATTCCTTTATCATATGATAGAATTAAAAATGATTTGACTTTAATGTTGATTTGTAACTATTTTTATAGTGAAACAGTGGCAACTATAATTGTGTTGGGCACAATAGTTTTTTAAAGAAGGGAATCTGCTATCACTTTTCAAAATATTTTCTCGAATGGGGGAAGAACGTTTACAGACTTTCAAGCACATTTATGTTTTTTCAGTGCTGTTAATGGTCTTTAAAAAAGGGAATTTGTTTCTTTTTGTAAGAACTTGGAATAAGTATTCTTTACAGTTCTGTGAAAGGACTTAATTTTTTCATTAATATTTATTAATTTAAGTATTTGTATCATTTGTAATGATTTAAATTTTTTCTCTGTGTTTTATTTTTAAAAAGAACATGTTAGTTGAATGGGAATAAAGCTTTTAGATATTTTCTAAAGTATTTATAAAATACTTTATTGACTATTGAGAAATCACTTCCAAAATGGTGGCTGTCAAGCACCTATGAATTTTTAAAGCACAAATCCTACAGGTGGTAACTCCTATGTGAATTTATCTTAACTGTGACCTTTAATTGAAAACGTCAGCTGGGATTTGGAGAAGTCTTCGTCTGAGAATACCAAAGGAAGCTAATCCAAAATCTCACGTAGCTCGCTATTAATGACAGTGCTTTATTGAGAGTATACCGCTCTTTCCTCTGAACGCTGAACAACTTCTGTTGTGGAATAATGTCACTGTAACATGGTCCTCATGAAGGTCAATAAATCAGCTTTGCCGTAAAGAAGCTGTGTTTCAGTTGGCGCCACTCGGGCAGCTCCCTGGTGACCTTCCGGCAGAGAAAGACCCAACTGAGAGGTATGCCACGCATTTCTCGTTCACAAAATGCCACAATTCAAGTTCTTCACCGTTCCTGTAATGACAGGTGTCCAAAATAGATTTCATACTAAAGAATATGCTAAGAGTTGGTTTTAGAAAAACCGAACCGTCTGTCCCTTCCCGATAGATGTTTGGACACGTTTCCATCTGATGGGCTTTGTTCCTAAAATCTGCCACCTATAAAAATGCTTCTGTCTTATCATTTCAAAGGTTAAATTTTCCATTCTCTTCCAAACTAAGGCTTGGGCTAAAGTTTGGGTCCATTTGTTAAAATGTAAATGCAACATCCAGTTAGTTTGTAAGAACAACTTGGGGACCTGGGCATCTAGCAAATGAATTCCAGTGCGGCCTTTGTGTAGCTGGTGAGTGGGACTGAAAACTCGGCTTTTAGGCTCAGAAGCTCTGTTGATGATGTTCTTTTTCTCCTCGTACCCAAGGATCGTTGTGAGGTCTTTTTTCCCCCTTAACTTTAATAGTCATTAAATGCAAGTATCAACATACACTAGATTTAGGAACAGATCATGAAGTTTAAGTCAAGATTTTCAAAATAGTGAAGCATGTGTAATCCCACCACTGCCATTTCTCCCTAGAATATTACTGTTTGAAGAGGGGGAACTATATTCTTCCAGGAGCGTTGAGTGCCTGTGATAGTCCTCACTTCTTCACAGTCAGCACCTAGTATGTAACGTCCTTTGTCTCCTCCCCTGTCACCCTTTTCCCCAAAGTGTTCGCCATTTGACAGTCACTCATATCCTTAAGGGATTCCTCTCAATTCAACAGTTGGGCTGTAAGAGGTTCTGGAGAGGAACATTCCTGATGTGGTGGTTGAGTCATGCTTCGTGAAGATGAGAAATTCATGCCCAGCGAGATGGAATAGCAACAGTGCGTTCAGACTTTGCTGAGAACATGTATCCCCTGGGAGTTTCATTAGATGAAAGTAAAAATGAAGTCACTCTGCTTTTAACTCCTTGTATAAGCTTTCAAAAACAAAAAAGCAATTCTTTAAGAACGTAATGGATTTAAAACACCGAAGTCTTCATCTCTTTTTTTTTTTATCTTGAATCATGATGTCAAGCAAGGTCCATCCAGTTCTACCAACTAAACCTTGGCAAGATGTCTACAGTCCATGATAACCTCTCTGCCAGCCTCAGTTTCCCCATCTGCAAAGTGGGGTCAGTAATAATACATGTCCCTTTTTATGCCTTAAGACAATTATTATTGGGTTGACTTAAACTCATGAAATCCTCTCAGAAGCATAAATAAGACCCCTTTCTTCAATTGACAGCCATTTCTAGTAATACAGACATCTTCACTTTCTACTGTATTTTCCTACTGGAGCCATCATCCCTAAAGTTCCTACAGCCAGAATCTTTTTCTGGTTTTATGAATTGAACTCACATTAGATACTCATGGTTTTAGATATCCTCCCCAGCAGAAAACAAAACAAAAAGCTACTGAACTTCCAGCGTGTGTGCCCCAATCTGGAGTATCTGACTGGCCCAGAGCTGGCACGCATGACATCTTGCTACTGTCCTAAGGCCTCAGAGGGGACCCGCTGACATGGCTGTGCAGGCAGAGAACTAGTCTCCTAGCAGCAGCTTTTCTTGCTCACCCCTTCCTTCCCTCTGAGCCTCGTGACTGCGCCCTTCAGCCCAGGTTCTGGAAATTGGGCTATGGCAGCTTGCCTTAGGGAGGCAGAGGTCTGGGACTTGAAATCTGCTGCGGCCTTGGAGGCCACAGCTCAGCCGCCTCCCCTGTCTCTCCCTGCCAACGGCTCCCGGTCTGTCCAGCAGGCAGCTCTGCACCAGGCCCCGGACGAAGGGGCGTACAAAAACAGCAAAATCAAACTAATGTTTATAAAATAAAATATGCCACATTAGTAATCATGTTGATACTCATAAAAACAATACTTATATTTAAATCAATTGGTAGGTTAGATGATTTCCCTTCAAAAGGACCGTGTACCCTGGTTGGTGCTGAGAAACGAGCTGATCATAAAACGACTGGTTTACTTGCAGCGAAGTCATTTAAAAATTTTTTCAGCAAAACTACTATGGGTGCATTTTAATGTATATGATGTGCAATGGAGACCTCCCAAATGAAGCACTGGGAAATGCAAATCCAAACTAGATACTATGGATGCTTGTTAATTTTCTTTATTTTTTAAAAAATATTTTAGCCCTGGCTGGTAGCACAGTGGATAAGGCACCTACCTGCGAACCCAAAGGTTAATGGTTCGAATCCCAGCCAGGGCACATAACTATGTTGCAAGCCAGGTCTCCAGCCAGGTCTGTGGCTGGAGGCAGGTGAGAGGCAACCATACATTGATATCTCTCCCTCTCTGCCTCTTTCCCTTCCCCTCTTTCTAAAAATAATGAAATAACATCTTAAAAAAAAATTTTTTTTTTTAAATTTATTTTTAGAGAGAGGGGAAGAGAGGGAGAAAGGGGGAGAAACATCAGTGTGTGGTTGCCTCTGATACACTCTCAAATTGAAACCCAGGTATGTACCCTGACTGGGAATTGAACTGGTGACCCTTTGGTTCGCAGGCTAGTGTTCAATCCACTGAGCCACAGCTTGTTAACTTCTTAGTTGTGATAATGATGTTGTAATAAGTGAGAGGACCTTAGGAGATACCTGTGTAAGTATTTAGGGGTGAGGTATCTTGATGTCTGCAACTTGGTTTTAAAATGTTCTGCAAAATAATAACCACTGGATGGTGGGAAGGAGAAGGAAGTACATAGTCTCATTTGTTCTGCTCCTTGTCGCCTCAGTGATGAGTAATGGTTTCCACATTTTTGTGGTCAATATATTATATTTGAATGTTGTTTTTGTTTCCTACACAATCATCCCCTTCCCTTTTTTTTTTTTTTTAAACAATTCATTTTTTTTTTTTTTTTTTTTTAGAAAGAGGGGAAGAGAGAGAGGCAGAGAAGGAAAGAGACATCAATGTATGGTTGCGTTTCACCTGCCTCCAGCCACAGACCTGACTGGAGACCTGGTTTGCAACCTGGTTATGCGCCCTGGCTGGAAATCGAACCTGCGACCTTTGGGTTTGCAGGCCGGCGCCTTAACCACTGTGCTACCAGCCAGGGCCGGTGTTCCCATTTTTTAATCAGCACGTCAGCCACCTGCTTTCAAAAGTTTTTACAAAATAACATAAATATGTATGTGTGTTTATATATATAAACATACAGTTCCAATTTGTGAGAGTTCAGCTTAGGATTTCTTGACTTTATGATGGTCTGAAAGCAACACACATCATAATTTACAGGAGCTATTCAAAACTATTATAAAACAGGCTTCGTGTTAGGTGGTTTTACCCACCATCGACTCATGTCAGTGTTCTGAGCATGTTGAAAGCAGGCTAGGCCAAGCTAAACTATAACATGCAGTCGGTTAGGTGTATTAAATGCATCTTCCTCTTATGATATTTTCAATTTGCCATGGGTTTATCAAGATGCGACCCCGCCAAAAGTTGAGCAGCATCTGTACATACACGTGTGTACCGAGAGAGACTACGTGCGGTGGCTGTTAATGGTGAACCCCAAGGAGACAGGTCAGAGGACAGGAGTTAGTTGGAATAGAGGAGCTTGTGAGGACAAGGAAGGAAAGAGAAATGAGAACGTAAACGGATAGTGGCCACCTCACCCTGGCATGTGATGCTCAGTTTGCGGGAAGCAGGCGTCACCCTGACTGGCCAGGTCACCTCCCTTGCAAACACGTTCTTCCCAAGAGCCCAGGGTGTCTACCACCATGGCAATTCAAATAGCTAATGGGTGACGATGGAGACAATTTTCCACCACTTCCCACTCTCGGCCAATCACAACTGCTCCCCCGCCTTCTTGCCACCAAGCTGGCTCCCCCCGTGACCCCCCCTGGAAGTCATCCATGTCTCCAACACTGGCCATATGCGTAAAAAGCTGGCAGTGGAGAGCAAGTCATGCAAAGAGCTAGAGGAGAACACAAGGCAGAGCAATGCGCAGGTGGGAGAGCCTGGGGCCAGGAAAACGCTTGGCACGTTTGAGGAGCAGAAGGTCTGGCTGGCCTGCCGTGCGTGGGGAGGAGAGACTGAGTGCCACCAGAAGGGGCCGGAGCCAGCCCACGGTGAATAGCCTGCGTTTTATTCTCACTGCAGTGGAAAGCCATGGAAGGGGTTCCGCGGAGCCGTGGTTGATCGGCTTTACTACTTTAAAAGGCCACCCTGGTCGCTTCATGAAAACAGTGGGAGAGGAAGTGATGAGGACAGTCTACCAGTGGAGTCTTTCTTTTACACGGCTTCCCGAGGGCTCCGCCCTGGGACTACCTGTCCCTCCTCCTCCCATTTCATTGGCCAGACTGGGTCTGGTAGTTTAGCTGCAAGGGATTCTTGGAATGTGCCCATTTTAGGCATCGGACAACAAAGGGGAAGATGGCTTGTGAGTGGCTTTCGGGGCACCACTCCAGTGCCTGCCATGGGAGTCATCTGCATGGTGCTTAAAACAAGCCTGTGAAATGGAAAGAGCAAGTTTTGTTGGACTGACTTATGCGCACAAAACTCGTAGGGCTTGAGTCCTGATCTTTTGAGCTCAGCAGGTGCCCTTCACATGACCCTTCATCGTTCTGGGCCCTAGGAAAGGCTGATCCCAGGCACACATGTCCTGGCGTGTCTACTGGTAAAGCATTCTTCTGGCTCCGTGTTCAATGTCCTGTGTTCCTGAGCAGTCATCATGGCTGAGGGCCAGACTTTAGAATGGAAAGAAGCCTTTAAAACAACAAGAAAACAAAAACTAGAACAGCATCTTCTGTTACACCAGGAAATACTGTATTGTTCCACCAAACAGGATGGCAGAAGCATGTGTGCCCCCGGGGACACAGAAGACAATTCACCCGAGTGTGGGAAGGCCATTAGAATTTTGTGTGCACATGAATACAAATGATGCAGATCCAGACCCAGAGATTCAGCATTGCTAATATTTGCTACATGAATTAACACAGGATGTCCGTCAGCTGAGTGACTCACACACGTGGAAGCAAGGATGCTGCACGGGAACATTAGTTGGCCAATGAGCCAGGAAATAAGGCAGGTAATTACTCGGACAGAATGAGGACAGGTCATGTTTACCGCTGTGACACTGGTGTTTAAATGGGTCTGCAGTCAGTAACATTCTCTTTTTTTAAAACTTTTTTATTCTGGAGGTTTGGAAATGTGAATGCACAGTGTAGGACAGTGACCCCAGGTGACCTTGCAGCTCCAGTTGCCGTCCACACACGGCCAGTGTGGCTTCGTCCTACATCCTTGTCCACGTCCCTGCCTCCTGCACGGAAATTTGAAGAACATTCTGAACAACCTGATTGTGTTTAAAGATATTTTATCAAATTAAGCCCTGCTGGTTTAAAAGTCCTTTTCCTCTCTCCCACTGATGACGTTAGGCATTCCTGCCCTGATCTGAACACGGTTCCCAGAGAGCAATTTTTATCATTATCAGTAGACCAAGTTCACTCCCCATTTGATGGTGTTACTCAGAAATATCATTGTCAGCATCGTGGCACCGCATGGTAAAGCAGAGGCCCTGGGCCTTCTGTGCATTGCTGGGGACCGGGCCACATGCAGGGTCTCCGGGAGGGGGACATGAATGGGCATAGTTCACACGTTCCCCACGGGTTCTGCCCCCTGAAGCTGGGGAAGCACACTGGGCAGGGGCTGTTCAGGTCACAGGTTTCAGGCTCCGGTGCTGAAACACTGGGTAAGAGACTTAGAAAACCAGCTGCGTTTTTCTAATGCTTCTCCCACTGCTCTCTTGCTGCCAAGACATGTGGCCGGGGCACCAGCTGTGAGGCTGGCACCTGACCCTCACCGTGGCCGTGTCGGGCAGCTGAGAAAAGTGCCCGAGCTTCTAGAGTTACAGATGGCTCAGAAGTCACGTGCTGTCAGGTTTCTGGCTGTGTCCTACGTCGGCGCGGGTGATGCAAGCCTTACCTGGGTTAGTGGTATTCCTGCACACGTGCGTGCAAACACACCAACGCACAGCCACAAGCTGTAGTGGGAACAGCTCTGCTATGTAAAGAAATGTCTTGAAACTCCTCCGCTATCCCCTTCTTATTGTGGTACGTTCAGCAGGTGTGGGACGGCCACAATGTCTCTCAGCGTGCACCCCTCACATGGTCAAAGCTTGGGTCTAGTTTCGTCTTTTATTTCAAGCTACTTAAGCTTTCCTTGTTTTGGAGCAACTATGTTCCTCTGATGGGGCTAGGAGCCAGATGCTAGAGTCTAGAAGAAACCAAGAAAGCTGCTTGTGGGTGAGGGTAGCTACCTACTTCCATCGAATGCTGCTAACTGTAAGGGCACGTCCCCCAGGGGTCTGCGACTCTGCCACACCATGGCTGACTTTTTTTTTAAAGAAAAAAGTAATGAATCAGAGGAATGCAAGATTTGATTAATCTAGGAATAAGGAACCCAAAACCCACGTCTTTCAGAAAACCATGCTCTGGCCAGATAGATGTTCAAGAGTTGGTCACATAAAAATGCTTTCCACATAGCTAGCTATAGGCTCCAAAAGTTCTATTAGCCCTTTGGAACTTTTGACTTCTTTATTAAAAACAAAAAACATGAAAAAGTCCTGGGAATGGTGTCTTCATTCGACTGGTCCGCCTGGTGACAGAAATAAACATCTGCCTGGTATTCATAGTTGTTTTTTAAAATGGCTTCGTTTCAGAAGCAGTAGGAGAATAAATTGTCACCACAAGAGGGAGCTGGACCAAAGAAAAATGAACAGGTTGTTGGGGAAACTAGAAATAAAATAGGGAGCACAGGCACCCAGGGTGAGACCTTCAATATTAGCGGTGGTGACAGAACCTATTTTCCCAGTAACTACGCCGTTCTTTTATTATTTGCTCAGGGCAAAATCCAGAGCTGGCTTTGATTCTTTATTTCCCAATGTATTAAGCCTGTCTTTATTCCGATGCATTGACATCTGGAGCCTAGCTGGACCCTGGGTTGCCAATTTCTAGAGGTAGCAAACCACGCGTGCCTTTCCAATGCAAACCAACTGGTCCAGAGCCCTCAGGGCGACCAGCCTCTCTGTAGGTTCTTGTACCCACCCCTCCCACCCCAGAGCCGGGCACCAGACAAGTAGAGGCAACCCTATACCCCAGAGGCCACTCAGGTCCTTCACCTGGGCCAGTCCTGGTCCTGCTTTCCTTCCCCCAGGTACCACGAGGGGCCCTCGCCCATACCTCCTCTGTCCCTTCTGCCTCCTGACTGTCCCTGGCCCTTCCTAACGTGACCTCCTGGCTTGGTGTGCCTTCACCTTCTGGGCACTGCAGCTACCTTTTCAAGGGCACTTGTCTCCTGACCTGGAAAGTGGAAACTACATTAAAAAAAATTGCTCACCCCCACCTTATTAGCACATCCTGTTGTCTCTGTCTTTACGGTAGATCCAAAATTCAACCACTTCTCAGTGCCACCACCATGTTGCACTTCCTGCGTCCACCTGGGTCCCCACCCCAGGCCAGTCTCCGATCCACAAGTTAACAAACACCCAGGGAAGGCAAGTCGTACCACTCTCCTGCTCTGAACCCACCACTGGAAAGGCTACTGACGATTACAACGTCAGAACAGTGTTTGGAACCTGCAGTAAACGAAGTTGCACAGAGCTGATTTGTTTAGCATCTTACATCATTGGTGGATCCCCACACTGCACTCTGAGATAAAAACAAAGTTTTTGAAGCGCCTTCGGGGTGGGGGCCGGCCCCAGAGAATCCGATTCCCTGGCCTCCCTGTTCTTGGGCACTCCATGCAAGCCCCCACCTCAGGGCGCGGCTCCAGTGCAGCCTCTTCCCGAGGGAACCTGTCCCCGGAGCTCCGTCTGTGATCCTGCCACTCAGCGAGGCCTCCCTGTCCTGTCCCTCAGCCCTCTCCCAACTCTGAGGAGCCCCTCTTCCTTGTTCCACACCTCTTCCCTGCACATCCGTCAGGCCCCGCCTGGTTGACAACTGGTGTCCCTACGGAAGTGTAACCTCCACCAGGCGGGGACTTGGCTTCTGTGCACTGATTTGTTAATGGTCTGGAACAGGAACTGCTGAATGGTAAAGCTTGGGGAATATGTGTGGAATGAATGAACACTAACATGATTTTTTAAAAAAACCACTCCAGGTGAGTCATTCTCACATCAAATACACATATTTAGAGGCTGCTTTGTGGGCACCCTGTAAGATTCACTGGCTGGTCCCCCAAAGTCAATAATCTGAGGGGAGGTCACCTCAACGGTCCACTCACTAGACAACTGACACTGTGCATGTAGCCTGTGGCTTGTCACCTTCCAGGGTGCGGAGAAGGGACCAGTGAGAGCACGTGCTCCTGGTCTACAGTCCCGTCTGTCAGATCGGTCCCCCAATCATCTATGTTCAACACGCTAGCCATTTATGCCACTTGTCAGACACTTTGGGTTGATCTTGCTCATTTTTCTAGAGACATGGGTGTACATGGAGCCATGCCAAATATACAGCAAACTCCTAACCTTTCCACACCGCTCCTCGGGTCTTGCTACAATGCGCTGGAGCTGATGAATAATACTTTTAAACAACTTAACGTGTAAATTCGGCTTAGTAGTTTAAATCCATGGGGGGACGGGTCATAAGGAAACATTATCCCCTTTCTGCCCTTGGCACCCAAAGGAAGACAAGGACAGGTGATTGTATATTTTGTTTAATACTTGCATTGTTTCTATAGCGCGATTATAGCAATCTTTAAATTTACTTTTCATTACAAATATTTGTCAAGTTTTGTTTCAGAAACATTTTTCCTACTCTTTCGCACATGCGCCCAGACACACTACAAAAAAAACTCATTCGTAACACGGTAAGGGCAAACATTATTCATGTAAACATCTTCCATTAATTTCCCATTGTTTAAGAAAAAATCATAGAATTACAGATATTGAATAAGGCTCATTGATTTAGTTCAAATTCCACAGAAGGCCAGTCGAAGATGCTCGTCAGCTGCACTGGGGTTAACTTCCGGTTGCAATAAATGCTGAAAGCGCCCCCCTGGCTTCTCCTCCGGCAACACACCTCACAACCTCGTCAATGCATTTCACAATAAAAAGAGAATGTAAAAAACCCAGGAGGGAAAAAACGGTTGACGGTAGGGAGCTGAGAACCATGAACTTTGTTTCTTCTGTGATAAGTAGGCATTACGGAGTCCCTGTATTTCCCAATGCACGAATCAAGATTAATTATAGTAAACCGAAAGGTAGGCAAGTCAATATGTTAAGATACATTGGCGTGTGTGTACATATTGCTAGCATACACAGTGAAATTTGTCATAAAAGGGATCATTTCGTGATACCCAGAACCAAAGCGGAAAGAAGAACTCCTCCCATCCCCACTCACGCTGAAAATCATTAGCAAGGAATATTTTAGTGACTCGGAGTCAGGGAAGTCGGGAGTAGGCCCCAGGGGTGTGATTGGTCTTGGGACTGAAGTCACAGCCAGGAGCGACGACTGGCGCTATCCGAGGGCGTCTCTCTGGTGGGAAGTTGGGTGCGTCCCGCGCGACCCCCAGGGCGCGCAGGCGGGAAGCGGACTGCGGGGGGCGCCCCAGCTCCCCCTCTGCGAGGCCCGGTCAGGAGGCAGGGGCTGCTGGCAAACCCGGGCACCCCACCGTGGGGCCTGTGCCCCAGCTCCACCGAGGGCAGCCCCCTGACACGTGTGACTAGGCAGTAAGGGTGGCGCTGATGGCGGCCAGAAACCCCCGTTCTGAGGTCCGCGTGGCCACGTCTGGCTTCGGATTCTGCTGCCCTGCAAAGGAATTGTGCTCTGGATGAATGCACCAGTGTCGCTAATGCCTCGGGTCCGCTCGCAGGCCCCGCCCGGGGGCCCCGAGCGGCGTCGGGGAAAGGTGGACACGCCTCCACCAGCACCGAAGTGACCGCCACCAGGCGCGGCGGAGGCACTGGGGGAAGCCGACGCGCGCCGCCCGCGCCTGCCGGGCGGTGGCTTTGGGTCGGAGTTATTTGTAGGCTTTCGATTTTTAAAAATCAAAACTGATCTGCGTTTATATCTCAACAGACTGAGATCATTCTCACCAAAAAAAATGGTGTGATTTGTTTAAACAGCACTGGAATAATTCAACCTCATTTAAATATAGTCATTCTACCATGAAAATAGTTCATACAAACATCTATTTACATACAAACACAGTAAAATTCGTGAAAAGGGTTGTTTCCACCTCTGTGGTCGTATGGCTTGAAATTGTTTCATTGCGCTATGTATGCACACGTTTGGCAAAATAAAACCGTGACAATTTAGAATCTTTAAAATAAAAAAATAAAAATAAAACGTGACCCCCCGAGGCTCCGATTCCTGAAGGGAAACGTCAAAGGAAACAAAACAAAACAAAACAAAACAATCTATCAGGGCACCTCAAGTAGATGTAAATTTAACCTATGTTGTGAACCTTTGATCTGTGGCAAATAAACATCATTGCAATGATCCGTCTTGCAGCCTAGGTTTGCTTGTTTTTCTAAAACAAAAGATGTCTGGATCCTAAATCACGACTCCTAAGACAGAAACTTGAGGCAACTGTTTTTAAAACGAAGCCAAACAGAAACACTATTCCTCCTCGGAAGATCTTAAGTGCATTTTGCAGTGGAGCGACTTAAATTTGTATATATTAAAGGAAAGTTGCTAAAGGGCCACATACTGCCTCACTGAGAAGACCCATCCTTGAATTCACCCGTCACAGTTAACTGCAATTTTCAGTTACAATTAAATGCGGTCAACGGTCACAGGTGGCCCCCACCTTGGCCTGTTCCGATTGGTGGTGGTAAGGAAATCCTTTTTCAAGGGTGAAGAACCTCCAGGAGGACAATATCTTTAACCACAGCCCCCAGCAGGTTCAAAGAGGCCTTGAAAAAGGAATCTCCTTCTTAGTTTCTCAGGGAGACTAAGGATAAAGCAGGTTAAAGTAAGAATAGGTCCTACAAAACTCCAATCTTCCTCATCTGTTGCTTTTCAATCTCATCATCCCTTTGTGTCGGAAATTCAGTTCCTTTAGCTGTTTTTTTTTTTTTTTTTTTTTTTTTTTTGAGTCCTTCCCAGGTCCACCTGCGGACAAACTCCTACGGATTAGTTCCTATTCCTAACACAAGATACTGCTTAATCAC
Source organism: Noctilio leporinus (assembly GCA_004026585.1). Classification (NCBI taxonomy): domain Eukaryota; kingdom Metazoa; phylum Chordata; class Mammalia; order Chiroptera; family Noctilionidae; genus Noctilio; species Noctilio leporinus. The sequence goes on from PVIW01000654.1 coordinate 307,875, forward strand.
AGAGAAGCTGCGAAGGAAAGGTCAGGCCATGCAGGAGGAGGAAGGCTGAGACAGCTCTGCATGAACCCGTCTCCCGGGGGCCAGGCGCCGGCTGGTTCGGGGGAGAGCAAGTCATTTCTTGATTTCTCACCACATGGAATCCTCCACATTTCTGTTGGGATCCTGACGCTGGCTTCCACAGCGGATGCAAACAGTCAGTGGAAAAGCACATGCCGAGGCTTTCCTGTCGATTTGGGCTCAAACAAGGAACAATCCTTATTTACACCGGAGCTATTCCTTAGGGAATGTCAACCGTTCGACTTCTTTCCCTACGTACGGATCCCAGTGAGTCTAGAGCTCCCTCCAACTCGACCCCCTGGCAAAGCCTTACACTGGGGAGTGTGTGTGTGTGTGTGTGTGGCAGGGGACAAGGGGACAGCAGAGTGACACAGGGTACATGACAGACAGGGTCCGGGGGCAGTTGGAAGTGGAGAGACCAGTCAGGCAGGTGCGCAGAATGGGCAAGAGAGAAGGAAACAGAGTGAAGAGATCCTCTGGGGGTGCTGTCACCCAGGCCTTGTCACAGTCACCCAGGCCTAGTCACAGACAGACGGCAGGAGGGAGCACAGCGTAGGAAAAGGAAGACCCAGAGGACACACGGGGAGACGAGGGAGACAGACAGACGCCCCGCTTGGGTGTGTTTCCCCTGATTTGTCTGAAAGTCAAGATGCTGCTGGGTTTTTAACTCAGAATGTTATCCAATATGTAATGGACTAGCGGTTAATCACTACTTACAACATTTCTATCCCTTTTATTGAGAGAGAGAGAGAGAGAGAGAGAGAGAGAGGAAGAGAGAAAGAGAGAGAGAGAGAAGAAAGGAAGGAAGAAAAGAAAGGTCCCATTTGAATGAGGCAATTAGAGTAACCCATCAGGACAGAAATTCCCTCTGCAGCCTCAACCGGGGCAAGATGAGCGTCAGAAATGGAACCTTTCAGGGTGTGGCTGCGTTGGAGATGGGACCGGGTTATCCTTCCCGACCTCCCTCCTGGGCCTGACTCCTCTACCCAACCCACAGGGGTTAACCAAAGCCGTCGTTCTTTCTTTTGCTAACAGTCCCTCACCTTGGGGCCCATTTGAATCAAAGCACCTATCACAGAATACATGGCCCCAAGACTGCCCATCTGTCACAGTGTACAGCGTAGTCTTTTTCTACAGAATAGAAGCAATCCTATCCTGGTGCCTTTTCATCTAAAAACTCGCTGTGGCCCGTTGTGGGAAATCTTTCGGGTAGCCCGGACAATCCCTCCTGTGGGAACCTTCGGCTCCTCGCCCAGAACTGTACCCCCTTCTGCTCTGGCCCTGCTGGGCAGGGGAACCCCCAAAAGCCTGGCCTTGCAGAAAAAGAGCAGCTTCTGTCACCTTCCCGAGGGCTGAATCCTGTGCCCAGGGGCTGCCTAAACCAAGGTTGCGAGCAACTCCATGTCAAGCACTTCTAAGAGCAACGTGAAAATGACAAGAACGATCAAACTTCCTTGTGCCTGCTTCTTAACTCTGGTCCTCTCCCAGCAAGGCTGAGCTACTCAGCCAGAGCCGTCTACTCTCAGGACCAAACTGGCTCAGGTGACAGGTGCCACCGTTGACAGTTGCAGGTCAGAGTCACTGCTGCTGGCCAGACCGGCTGGCTACCCCGTCAAGAAATCCAGAGAAGACAGAGATGTGGCATGTGGCGAGGGTGCTTACAATCCCCCAACTCTCAGAATTCATCCAGAGCGGCCCCAGGTGCGTTACACACCTGATTAGCTAAACTAAAAACAGGGTTTTTCCTCCTTACTTCTGCAGTGGTGAGTACACATGGCTTGCAAAAAGGCTGAAATACTATGGATATTGTTGCTTTTAAACTATACAGGTGTTATTCTTAATTCACAATGCTCTGAAGCAGGTAAGTGCTTTGAAATTACAACGATGAAGAGTTTTAGCGTTAAGGTTTGATTTGTACCTAGTGATCAGTATGTCTCTCTTAATAGTAGCGATTAAAAAAAAACACCCCACAGCTTGTGAATTCTGTGTTAGAATTCAAGTTTGCTTTTCGATTTTTGAATTCAATGCACTGCGCTACAAGCCAGACTGCTCTATATGTTATGTACATTTAATGTGTGTGTGTACAAAGAAAAAAATTACTAGCACTAACTATCGAAGAGATTGCAAAATTGCCACAGTTACTGCTTAGAAATACTAATTTCCTTCTTTTTCTTTCTTAAAATATATATTACAACTCTTCCATAACTTAATGCAAACAAAATAAGCTCTTCTCACATCTTAACGCAAAGATATCTTGGTTTACATGCGAGAATAATAATTCTATAATAATACCCTGGCTCTAGGAGCCAGTTCTTTATATTAGGACATAATAAAACAATGATAGAGAAAGAGCCAGAGAGACCTACATACTGGCACTGACACAAAACCCATTTGGAAGTTTTCTCTTGTAAATGGTATCTAAGATAGGGAACAGGACAGAAGGCGGGAAAGACTCAGAAAGTGCAGTTCTGTTTGCTAGGGCAAAAACAAAGCCATTCTATTGCAAGATACAGATCAAAGGTTAAAAGGCAAATGATACTACATTTAGAGAATAGAAATGTAGCAATTCTCTAGCCCCCCATGGCCCCGTTCGCAGGTGTGATAACAGCACACTTTGCCTTGGCCATAGGAAAAATATCCTGGAAAAAAACCACTGACAAAAAAATCACTGAAAACCCTTTTTTTTCCCTTTTCAGCCTGATCATTTGGCATGTCTGAGTGTGGTCCAGATTTAAACCCTGAACCACCCAAGAACATCATGCTATGTCAAACGCGCGACAGTACCTCTCAGTGGGACGCTGCTGCAAGGCTAGCTAATTTTAAATCTGGGATGAGTAATACAGTCCAAACCTAGTTAGTAGGCGAGAAAGGCGCTGGGGAACGCAGAGTGAGAGGATGTGATGTCACAGCACGAGCAGTCCCTGGTTGTCCCGGAGTTGGATAAACGTAGTGCATAGATCCAAGTTTCTATTCCAGGTCTCTGAAGCCCAGAGCCAGGCCCTTCACTTCTGCTGGGTGGCCTGGAAGGCCTTCAGCTCCACCTGGTACCACTCGGGGGCTTCGGGCCCGCTCTTCCCTGGGGGGCTGTGGTCATAGCCGTAGGCCACGGTGAGCTCCTCGTCAGCCTCCACAGCTCGCACGGTGCGGACGCACTTGATGGGCCCGAAACGGGGGTGCACAAACCTAGGCATCAAGACGTGCACAGTCATTCCGGGGCGGGCCACGAGCAAACGAAGGCCGGGGGTTGGGGGGCTGAGGCCCTGTGCTGTGCCCTGACATCCAGGAGGTGCTCGAGGGGCCCCCGCCGCCCCGCCCACACCTGCTGGACTGGCACCTACACTGTGATGACCCCCAGGTGATTCACAGCCACCTGAAAGTTTTGAAAGCACTGCTCTGTCTTCCTTGTGGAGCTTTGACGCTCTTTATTTCTAAACCAACATTCATGGTCAACAACAAAAACCTGCCCTTAGTGAGAAATGGAACCCCGGGCAGCACCCATAGTTCAGCTCCTCGGGTTACCTGGCTGTCCCTGGGGGCGTTGGGGGGGGGCAAGGGGGACTTTACCAGGCCACTCTGGAGCTGTAAGAAAGAGCCCTGTGGATTTTCAAAAGCGAAAAGCTCTGTGTTCGGCCCTATCCAGGTAGAGGACATGTTCTTTCCTAGCAAAAACATAGATGAAGATGTCTGTCCAACGGGGAAGTCCAGGCCTCCCTGCCCGCCAGCTGCGCATGGAGGAGGCGGCCCGGCTCCTGGCCGGAGTCACACTCGCCTTTGCCACGCCGGCCACCGGCCCTGCGCTCTTCAGGGCCGGAAAACTAGGTCGTGGACGGCCCTCGCGCCTGCTGAAACCCCAAACGGGTGTGCGTAAGGCCCGGCCAAAAAGAAATAAGCTTGTTTTACATGCACCTGGTCAAAAAGGTGTTCTGTGTTTATGGTCGCATTTCGAACAAAGGACTTTGAGACGTGGAAGGAAAAGGTTTCAGACCTAACGTTAGATTATTGGCACGTGGGGCATGACAGGAAGTCCTCGGTTGGTTCCCTCTCTATCAGACTGTCTGTGGCTTAGGGACATCTTTTGCGTGGGGTTAAAAGGAACAACGTCAACCGCGTTTGGGGGGACTGCTACGTCCACCCTAACCAGGGGTCATGGTTCCCGAAAAGAGCACCTGAGTTGGAATTGGGCCACTTTAGTACGAGTCCTGGTTGCCCACATGACAGCTGCCGCCTCTAGGAAAATTCAGCTCGTACCTCTGCATCTCACTTTCCTCGTCTGCGAAATTGTAGTATTACTAATTCTTATCTGACAAGAACGGTGGTTGTGATAAAATAGGGCCACGCGTGCAAAGCACCTCACACAGTGCCTGGCACAAAGTGAGGACTGAGCTACTATTACTACGGCATGCACCCGTGAGAGAGTGCACGTGTGTGACAGCACGTGTGTGACAGCACGCATGAGTGCGTGCACGTGTGAAAGGGCACGTGGGCGAGGTGCGTGCACGGAATTGTCGGGTTGTGTATGCTCCATCACGGAGCAGCTGCCAGGACCAGGGGTCCAGGAATTCCTTATTGAAATCACACCTCTTCGTCTCAAATGAATATATTTGACTAAAAGGTATATATACTCCTGAAATGGAGCTCTAGTTAGACTTCCGCTGCACCAAAATAAAAACCCCGGGAGAAGCCTAAGACTTCTCTTCTTTGTCCTGTTCATGAGCATTATTTTCAGAGTGGAAAGCGGACAGGCTGAAAAGCAAGAACGGAACTTCAGGGGTTGGTGCTTCAAGGCGGTTCTGAAACCCAACAGTCAAGAACAGGTAAGCCCTCTGACGGAGAGGCCTGCGGTTCCGTCTGGGGTCTGGGGCGGTAACTGGAGCCGCGCAGGCGCCGGGCGACCCGCATGACTCTGCAGGGGACACTTAGCTCCATGCGCACCTGGAGTAAGTGCCGTCAACGCGTACCGCACGGCCTGGCTGTTCGGTGCAGGTTACCTGCGTTTATAGCTAGGAAAGTGGTTCTCGACGGCCTGTTGGGCACTTTGTGACGGACTACTGTTACAATGGCTTACAGGAGCATAGTTTTCCCTGTGTCGAGTGTGCATCGCGGTGGGTGTAGAAACGAATGAACGCCATGAATCGGCATTTTATATTTGATTGTTCTTCACGCAGTCTTCTCACGGCCCCAAATAACTAACTGGTCACATTGGGCTTGAAAAAATAACCCAGACCCCTGGCTGGTGGCGCAGTGGATAAGGCGCTGGCCTGCAAACCCAAAGGTCGCAGGTTCGATTCCCAGCCAGGGCACATAATGAGGTTGCAAGCCAGGTCTCCAGTCAGGTCCGTAGCTGGAGGCAGGTGAAAGGCAACCATACGTTGATGTTTCTCTCCTCTGCCTCTCTCCCTTCCCCCCTCTCTGTAAATAATAAATTAAAATCTAAAAAAAAAAACAAAACCACCCAGAAGAGTACAGGGACTTGATTTTGCACAAATGGCTCCTTCTCTTGTCTCCTGTTCCCTCTTCTTTTTGGTGAGAAAAATCATGTCCTCGCACTGAAATCACAGAACTGATTTAAGACAGCAGTCGAAATAGATTTTCTTATCGCTGCTACCAAGGCCTGAAAGGGCTGAGCGGCTGCGCGCAGCTCGGCACGATGCTTCAGCCAGATTCACACTGGCCGTGAGCGCCGTGGAGTTAATAAGAGTGTCAGTTTCATTTCGGATGACACGTGTCCTTTGCCATTTCTACCTGCCCTTTAAACAGAAGTGGGAGCTTCAGTGCTTGTGACTGACTGCCAAGGAGAGCAAGGCACTGCCAGAACAGTTTTTAGGCCTTCTCAGGGAGGCAAGAACGGACAGTCAAATCCTGGCAATTCTCCCACGGATTAAACGTACGTGATGTGATTGTGCTCATGTTCACAAGCTGTAGGACGGGGGACTGCAAGCTACAGCGAGCAGGACAAGGTGCGCCAGCAGCTGACTCCTGGGGACAACTGGCACCCTCCGGCGGAGGTAAGGACGGCTGTGCGACAGTACAAGCAATCCCAATGGTATTTTCTACGGAATTTAAGTCACAGACACTGGACTTTGGGGAAAGAGCAGTAAGGGGGCACACAAAAACTACTGAAGTATTTGTCCAGCGACTGTGGAGAACAGATTGACATACTGCACCAGCAAGAAAGGGAAACTGTTAGGGCCAAGGGCTGGGTGTTACAGGGAAACCCACTTGGCTTCGAGGAAAAAGAACATTCAGTCTTGGCTGGTGTGGCTCAGTGGATTGGGCGCTGGCCTTCTAACCAAAATGTTGCTGGTTCGATTCCCAGTCAGGGCACATGCCTGGGTTATGGGCCAGGCCCAGTTGGGATGTGTGAATATCTTTCACACATGGATGTTTCTCTCTCTCTCTCTTTCTCTCTCCCTTTCTCTCTCTCTAAAAAGTAAATGAATCTTAAAACAAAACAAACAAAAAAACAAAAAAACACCCAGAGAGTCCAAAAGCTAATTTTAGAACATCTATTTGTGGATGTTCTAAACTTTGTGGAAACTAGTAAGCTCCCCATCCAAGAAGAGGTTCAATGAAGGGTTGGAAGAGGAGACTCAAACCCTGAGAGGAAGGTAGGATTATCTGATTAAAAAAAAATAACAGCTTCGTTGAGATATAATTTGCACTATCATAAAGTTCATCTATTTAGAGTGTACAAGGCAGTAGTTTTCAGGGGTGCAATCATCACCACTATCAAAATTTTAAATCTTTCATCACTTTCAAACCCCATGTTCAGTAGCCATTGACCCCCACTTCTCCCCACTCCCCCGGCTCTAGGCAACCACTGATCTGCATTCTCTCTCTATGAATTTTGTTTTACTGAACAATTCCTATAAATGGTCTTTGTGACTGGCTTCTTGTACTTGGTTTAATGGTTTCAATGCTCATCCATGTGGTAGCATTTGTCAATATATCATTCTTCTTTATTGTCAACTCATAGGGATTCCTTGATTTTATAGATCTTTTACAACATGGAGACCACATGCCCTATGCTTAGGATTCTTTCCTCCTTCTTTTCATGTCTTTAAAGCCTTCCCTACTCTCCAGTATGCAGAGCAATTTCAATTTTTACAATCATTGCAAATAACACTAGTCTTAATTGTCCAGAATGAGACAATTGATGAGCAACATACTTACAATAAGACAGCAACCACTCAATACAGTATTTCAATAGCAGTCCTACTCTTCAAAGTACTTTCCATTTCTTAGCCTGCCAAGGCCAAAGAGTGGGGTCGTTTAGATTCTGGGTTTAAAGTCCTAACCGTGAGGCCTGGGCAGGGACCCTTGGACACACTGAGGGAACAGTTTCCTCTCGGGCAGGCTCACGGGGTAACCTTCCATGTGCCCTCTTTGTCTCAGGACCCCAGGGCACAGATCGCCCAGCTGCTAGATGTTGTAGTAGATCTACTTACATGTCGTAGATACAGTTTGGGGTGAAGGAGTGATTTGCCTTGTGTCCCAAGGAGGCACAGTAGTTGGACACGTGGTTGTAGGGCTCAGGCACATCAATGACCGTTTCTTCATCAAGGGAGAGGGTGTTCCCATTAAGTGCCCAGTCCCTGCTGTCAACCTGCAGAAAACCAGGCAGTGCGCATCAGAGAGGGCCTCTGTCCCCAAAGCCCAGAGGGTATCAGAGATGCCATAAACATGACAAGAGCCCAAGACACCCTCAGCTGCTGATGGTGCAAAACGCACAGGTGGTCATCACCAGGGAGCTCAACGTGTTATTTATTGATTTTTCCCCTTATATGAAATAAAGGATTGAAAGTCTCTTACAAAGACACACAAAAAACACAACCAGATGTTGGTTGTTTCTTAAGCAGCCCAAACAAGGCAGAGTTGTAGCCATTTAAGGCCTGAATCTAAGAGGACACCTCACCCTTCCTCTGCTGATAGTAGATGACATAAATCCAGGACCATAAAGACCCCAGATGGCCGCTTTGGAGCTCTTCCGCCCAGACCCTCCTCACCGTCCCATGTCACTGAGACATGGGCGTCCACTTTGATCCTCCTCTTTCCCTGGAGTTCCAGCCCTCCTCCCTTCTCTGGGTGGTGGCTCCTGTGCCATAAACGGTATACCCTAGGGGACATCTCCTCTCATGCACCTTTGTCCAAACCCCACCCAAAGCTTTCCGGGTGCTGCCGCCTCTCATGCTCCAATCTTTTCCTTTGGTCAGCCTCCCCCCCAAACCCTTGAACCCCTACAGTGAGGAAGAGGATGCAAAACAATAAAAGTGAGAACAACAGATGGAACCAGGAACATAAAGAATGTAAATGTGTGCTCTAGGAAAGTCCCACACCTCTGTTAAGGGTGGGCAATCCCTGTGGCCAGCTGGTCACCAATGGCAACGTGCCTTCTTATCCACAGCAGAACTCACTGTCTGCAGGGCCACTGTTTCCAAGGGGCCTGCAGGGCCACCTTGGGCCATCCTGAAAGTCCCCCCAACTCCATACTCCAGCATCTGCAGATGCCAACAGAGCAGCGTTTTGAAGCCAACAGGATCACATTTTTATACAGAACTGTTGGCTCTCCAAGGTGTGCTATTTCTCCTGCCTCTCAATTACAACTGAGCTGTTATTTGTCTCTGATATTCATTCAAGAGATATTTACTGAGTACCTGCTGCATGCCAGGCACCATTCTAGGTAGGAATACAGCCATGGTGAAAGTGAAAAAAGTCTTTATGGATCTTAATATTCCACACCCGTCATGTGATCCTAACAGATGGCACTTCATACAGCTTATGTTACGGTGCCATTGGTTGTGTATTTTTCTTGTCTCCCCCAACAGAATCTAAGTTTCTTTCGGACAAGGAGGGGGACTTGTTTCATTCCTTTGTCCAGTACAGCACAGTGAGTTTCAGCACAGAGCTGGACTTGAACCCTGTTTGAACTCTGTCAGTCACCCTATTGGTGACCTTGGGCCAAGTGCTTAATCTTTTTGGGCTTCAGTTTCCTTATCTGTAAAACATTTTGGTGGTTGTCCTTGTTGAACAAGATGGCTTATTGGGTATGCAACATGGTGGGCTGGGGTCTTGAAGCCAGACACCCTAAAATGTTGGAATAAATAAATTACAGATAAAAATCCCAAGCCATGTTTCACATGTTGAATTTCTGGGACTTTCAGGATGGCCCAAACAGAGTTCTAGCCACCACAGGGGGATCCAGGGGGACACAAGGGGACACTTGTGACCAGACCATATCTGAGTGTGTGTGCGGACTCTGGATGAGCAATAATGTAACTATTGCAGGGCATTTCCCTCTTAGTTATTCCATCACGATAAGTGAAAACCGAAGACATGCATGTGGGGTATGCGCGGAAGTCCCGTACGCTTAATGCAGGTGAGCCCCGGATGGGGACATACAAGTTGTGCTGAAAGCATTGAACACTTAAGGCAAACACTTACGGGGGGTTTGTTGTGAGGTGCAGAAGTCAAAACAAAGACTATAAAATCTGGGAACTACATCAAAGATTATGTCTCAAGCAAGAGGTGATTCAACTCTTGAACCCTTCCTGGCTAGATGTAGGCGATTCTATGGCTTTTGCACAAACGGAAATAGAGGGTCTTCTTATGAAGCACCCTGCCCAAGGGTCAGAAGTTAGACATGGAGAGTCTAATTGCATCCCAATATTCCAGACCGTGGGTAAAGAGTCCCGTGCAAAGCAATTATTGTCTCATTGATGGAACCTCCCACTTTCTATGACATAGTGTGGAACTTCAAAAATCATTTTAAGGATCAAACTAGGGAGGAAACATCTTCTGTATTTGAAAGTTTGTGTCCCCCCAAATTCCTATGTTGAAACCTACTCCCCAATGTGGTATTAGGAGGTAATTAGGTCATGAGGGCAGGCAGAGCCCTCATGACTGGGATTCTATCTATAAAGATAGAAGAGACCCCAGAGAGCTCTGTCGTCCCTCCTGCCAGGTGAGGCTACAGAGAGAAGAAGGCCATCTATGAGCCAGGGAGCAGGCTCTCCCCACTCACCTTGGTCACACCCTGATCTTGGGCTTCGGAGCCTCCAGGGCTCTGAGAAATAAATGCATGTTGTTCCCAGCCACCCAGGCTGCCACCCTCTGCTACAGCAGTGCAAAGACTGCTACGAGACAAGATTTCTTCCTTTTACAAAAAATCCTCCCTGTTTGCTCCTTTATACTTCTAGTGACTACTAAAGTAAAGAGATTAAGGAGACAATTAAGGGCGCCTGAAACAAAGCCTTTAACCAATCAAGGTGATCTTCCATACCCCACTCACCTCTTGGTGCGTAATTCGGACTCCGTTATAAAAAGACATAACAGTGTTAGGTCCCACTTCGACCTTTGAAAATAGTCCTTCTCCAGCACTGGAGATGAGAGATTCAGCAACATAAACCCTGAAGAGCAAAGAGTCAAATAATGATTATTTAAGTCTGATATGTCTTTGATGTGCTCCTTACATCAACCACCAATGTATCATTTTGGCTCCCGACCCCAAACGTCAGCCCATAATAATCCAACGAGGAAGGAAGAAAAGTTAAACCACAATATTTTGCCATTGGAAACCAAAGAACTGGTACTTACGTCTCTTTTAAGAGTAGTGTTTTAAATTTTGCTCTCTAATAAGAGGATGATTATGATATATTCATAAAGCAACTCAGTGCTTGATAGGAGATTTTTAAAAATTTTAAAATATTTTTAGTTAATGTCAATTTTCACTGCCTTTCTAGACAAACAAAACATTTTGCAAAGTTAATTAAAGCTATACCCAAGTTTGTCAGCACCAAATAGGAGAGACTTAATTAAGCCACTGGATGAATGTATTACATGGAAGAGTGACAAACAGTCAATAAAATCTATCCAATAAGCACTTCTCAACAAAGGAGTTGATGACGGGTCAGCTAACTATGGCCCGGGGGCCCAATCTGGCTGCTGTGCATTTTTATAAATACAGTGTTATTGGAACACAGCCACATGCATTTGTTTAATGTTGTCTAAGACTGCTTTCACATCGCAAAGGCAGAGTTCACTGGTGGCAATAGAGACCCACGAAGCCGAAAATATTTACTATGTGGCTCTGTACAGAAAAACTTTCCCAACCACTTGTTTTGTAAGTAAATATAAAACAGCACTCGTGAACTGGATTGAACTAGAGTGCATGTCCCACCAACAGTTATTTCAGTTCTGTGGGCACTGTGACATCATGACTGGTGGAACTTTTGTTACATGGATCTTATACTTATTTTATGGACTAGAAGACTGAAGTATTGCTTTCAACTCTTTTCTCTCTCCCTGTCATAGAATTATATCTCCTGTCCCTTTGGCATGTGACCTTGTGGGGTTTCCTCAGAGATGGCAGAGGATATATCCTGCCTCACTGACTCTGGACTTGTCCAGAAGATCTGCTTCCTCCAGGAATGTGGGCAGAAGTGACTACGTGCCGGCTCTCAGGTTCAGGAGCAAAGCAAGTTTCTGCCAGCCTCTTCCAGGGTGCCCCTTCACCCCCTCAAGAAGAAGGCCCGTTGATGGCACCTCCCACTTTCTACAGCATAGTGTGGATCCTCAAAAGTCATTTTAAGGATCAAACTAAGGAGGAAACATCTTCTGTGTTTGAAAGTTTGTGTACCCCAAATTCCAATGTTGAAACCTACTCCCCAGTGTGGTATTAGGAGGTAACACCTTCAGCTTGAGTGCTGGGGTGAAGACCTGGCAACCTGAAACCTGGAGCCCAGCCTGGTCCAGCCCAGCGGAGTTGAGCCCCGTGGAGAGTGGCTGAACCTCGGCCAACTCCAGAACCAGGAGGGTGAGCAGGAAAAGGTTTGCATTTGCCAACCACTGGTAGTCTGCATGATCACTGTGCAGCATTATCACAATGAAAATGATGTTGTCATAATGACAAAAAAGACCGATACGTACCCGAATATACTGTTGTGTTTCGGGGCTAACAAGAGACCAAACCCCTCCCTTTGTAAATGGGTCAGAGCCTCATGTCCAAAAAGAGGCCATTCATTCATTGCGACACTGTGGGGCCAGACCTGGCAGCTAAGCCAGGGAAAAGGCCTGTTTCTGAGATGGGAACCGCATGGAGCCCCGCTTTGCAAGTCAGGTTTAGAAAAGTGAGGCCGAGAGAAATCCACCTGCAGATGGCGCTCTTGCTCACCAACGGGCCGGCCGCTAGCAAGTAAGGAACCAGAAGCCATACCAAGAACCAGGAGCTGAGTTTAGGTAAGAAAGAAAATGAAATGGGTCTCCACACTCTGGCGGTAAGCTTGTAGAATCAGACACTTCTCATTTATAGGCCGGATGGTTTTTTGTTTGTTTGTTTTTAAAGGTTTTATTCATTATTCTTCGGAGAGAAGGGCAGGGAGGGAGGAAGAAAGGGAGAGAGAAACAATGTATGGTTGCCTTTCACCTGCCTCCAGCCAAGAACCTGGCTGGAGACCTGGCTTGCAACCTGGTTGTGTGCCCTGACTGGGAATCGAACCAGCAGCCTTCAGGTTCGAAGGCCGGTGCCAATTCACGGAGCCACACCAGCCAGGGCTTTGGATTGTTTTTTTTATGCTGCTTCGTTTCTTCGTTTCCCTCCTGGTGTCCCTTAGTGAGTAGATTGTCTTTCAGAGCTGCTCAGCAGGGCTGAGTAGAAAAGAAGTCATGCTGGGCCTGGCCAGCCTAGAGCTTTACAGAGTATGAAATGCTCCCCTGGAGGCCAGTGTGTGGCTGCAGCACAAACTGTGACACTGGAGCCCTGAAAAAGGGGACACCTGGGCAGGACATTGCCTCTCTATGTAGCGGTTCCAGTCTAGGACTGACATATGGGCTGTTCTGTGCTTCATGAGGGAGACAGCTCTCTTACAGGGACAGATTTTATACGAGAATGAAAACAGTCTTTCTCAAAATATACGAACATTTTTTTTTCTGGTCAGGAACTCAGCCTGAGCAGACAGCCACCGCGGACCACAGGCTCCCACCACTAGTTATTTAACCTCACACAAACAGTGCCATTGAAACCACAAAGGACAAAAAGTACCTCTCTGATTCATACGGATCTGGAAGAAGAGCATTGGTGGAAATGCAAGATGAAGTCGACTTATCGAAGTGGAACACTGAACCTAAGAAGCAAACAAACAAACAAAAATCTCAGTCCAGGGACAGAGTTAGGGGAAAAACATTGAAAACATTTCTCTCTATCCACAGGACTGGAAGGAGTTAAATAACAGAAAAATGTTATTCAAGTTATACCAACAAGAATGAAATTATTCAACATAAATGGACAATTTTTAGATTCACTCTTGAGTTTTAGATTCAGGTGTTAATGAGTAGCCATTTCAGGTATCTCTTAAAATACTTATTCTTCCTTTTGAAATTTCTTTATTCAAAAGGTCTAAACAATGCTTATGTAATTAAATCTTTTTTTTTTTTTTTAATCAAGAAAATGCTTTGCCATGAAATTTTGAAACCTTGCTGGCCAAACCAGTTTGGATGCTGGTTTTAAATTTTTCTTCATACAGTCTGTAGACTCCAGCCGCCCATTGTCTCATTCACTAAAAATAAACATTTGGCTTCACCAGTGTGAAGGAGCGCAGACTGCTGAAGCACTTACAAAGTCATCCTATTTTTCTTAAAGTGGTTCAGAAGCCAATTAGTCATTTGTTTCAGAAACTCCGGTCCTCGAATTATCCAACAGTCCTAGAATTAACACTGGTTCTCTGCAAAGGCTGGGCCTTGAAGGACCCTCCCGGAGTGCAGAGAGGACATATGATGCTCCAACGACAAATGCGTCAAGAAACAAGTTTTGGAACTGGAAGGCTTACTCCTTCCTGCAAAGGCAATTATTTTAGGCCATAAGGCATCACCAGTAATTCCATTCAGCAATTCCTTATTGGTCCCCAATGGTTACCAGGTCCCCTTTCTGCTTTATTATTTTTTAAAATACAAGCAAAACCCAAATTACTATCTCACACTGAAGGAGGGGAAACAACCCAGTCAGTCAGTGGCTAAGTAGGGAACAGACCACCTGAGTTTGCAAAGAGAGAGAACTGAACGCAGGACATTGGTAACACAGCGCAGGGGAGAGCTGAGGAACCAGACAGGGCGGTGAGGGGCCCGGAAATTGCCCAGAGCAGGAAGCCCCAACCCTAAACCAGAGGGACAAAGGCCGAGCTGGGGATCCTGGGGTTCTGGAACTAGGGCAGCCCAAGGAAGCTTGTACTGGAAGCAGGAGGCAGGCCACTGCTGGAGACACTGCGGGACAGAGAGGGCGTCTTCCTGCCCCTTCCCTCTTGTGTCCCTGGCCAGTGCCTCTCCGCAGCCAAATCCAGAGGCACAGGAGCCTGGGAAGTGCAGCCCGCAGCGGGCAGACCCCCGCGTAAGAGCAGGGCAGGGAAAGGCCCAGGCGGGTATCTGCGGGCAGACATCTGCCAGTCCGCTGGTAACAGACCAGCACTCGCTCCGTTGAAGGAAGTGAGCTCAAAAAGGGGGAGAAACTTGCACTTTGAAAGCAGGCCCACGGAGAACATCAGCAAAGAGAACGTGGGGGCCCAGAAGCAAGTGGTCTGTGGTCACAGAAGCAGAAGGAGAAAGGGTGGAATGGTGAGGTCAGGGGGAGAGGTCAAGGGGGAGAGGTCATGGGGGAGGCAGGTCAGGAGTGGCTCAGGTAAGACATTCGCATTCCATTTCCTCCCCCAGCCACTGGGCCAGGTGGCCACATGACGCTCGCTGAAAGGTGTGATCTTTCAGCTACTCAGCAGTTGAATAAATGTAGCTGAACAAGGCAGTGGGGGAAAAACAGAAGAGGCAGAATGTCCGAGGTCTGTGCGTAGCTCCACTACGAAGGAGCCGTAGTTCCTGACCCTCCTGAAAGCCAAATTGTGCAACAGTTTTTCAGGGCTGGGGCTGCTAAGACCTTGCTAACACACTCGCCCCGTGCCTTTTTTTTTTCCTTAAATGAGTTTGAAGAGGGTGTTTGTTACTTGCAACCAGAAGTTTTAAGAAAAACCATCGTTCCCCTGAGAACTATCATTCTCATTTCCCCAAATCTGCTTCTTACTAAGAATATAATATAATATAATATAATAACAAGAAGAATATAATAACAAGAACTTTCATGATGGTGTTTTTTGGTATAGGTGCCAAGATCTGTATTTTATAATGAAGAAACAGGTTCTGAAAAGATATGTGAAAATAACCTGCCCTTGCCCTGGCTGGTGGCTCAGTGGATAAGGTGCCGGCCTGCGAACCCAAAGGTCGCTGGTTCAATTCCCAGCCAGGGCACGTAACCAGGTTGCAAGCCTGGTCTCCAGTCAGGTCCGTAGCTGGAGGCAGGTGAAAAGCAACCATACTTGATGCTTCTCTCCCTTTCTTCCTCCCTCCCTGCCCTTCTCTCTGAAAATAATGACTAAAATAAAATAAAGAACCTGTCCAAGAATACAATACAGTAAATGTTGTATCTGAGACTCAAATGAGGTGACTTTTTTTTCCCTCACTGTCATTGTTTATTCTTTTACAAAATTTTAAATGACCGGAATAACAGTGATGAATAACATTTCAGGTATATAACTTTATAACAGAACATCTGTATATTACACAGTTGTTTGCCCGTTCACCACCCAGAGTCTAGTCACCACATATTTGACCCCCTTTACCCTCTTCATAACACTGAAGTTCAAGGATCTTGCCACTAAAAATGTTGCCACTTCTGAAGTTTTAAAATTTGCATGACCAATTGGGATCCTCTGGCCCAAAGTCTCCTCATGGCTAAACATTATGGTGCTGTCTCCTTTCAGAATATATGTGAAGGGCCCAAACAGCAGAGTAGGAAGTTCAAAGATTACAGTTTCACTTAAAATTCTTTCCTTTCCGAATAATCTTAAATTTACAGAAAAGTTGCAGAGATGGTACAATACCCCTCACTGTTTCCCCTAATGTTAGCTTTTTTATGTTACATGGTACCTTTGTCAAAATTGAAAAACCAGCATTGCTACCTTACTACTAACTAAACTCAGATTTGACCCGTTTTTCCACTAATGTCCTTTTCCGTTCCACCATCCAACCCAGAACCCCACATTGCAATTAGATGATGCTAATTTTTAACTGAAAGACAAAAGAAATGACACATTTAAGACAACCCAAGTTGGACCTAAATGCAAAATGCTAGATTTTCTATTTTTGGACAGCCTCCCTTTGGAGCGTGTCTACAGATTTAGCTATAAATAGCTAAAGGCGATGTAGGCCTATTAATGCCTACATTTCTTAGCTTTTCTGCTCTTTTTCCCTCTCAGAACTTAACCTGGATTGGGAATGCACCATGAAAGCGGCCCAGGGAAACCAACAACCGCCAGGTACGCCGAATCACCATTCCATGTTTTGGAATTGGAACAGCCCAGTCAAAGCCCACGCCACGTACTTCCAGGCATCAGCTCAAAGTGAGGCTTGCCTTCCTCCGTGGACGTCAGCGTGGCTAGTTTCCCTTCCATCATCTCTCCGTCGATGAACTTCCCATAGAGGGCCGTCCTCTCGTCGGGGTACACGTAGGCGATCTTCTCGCCCGTCATCTCCCCGTCTTCATTCACTTCTCCTACAAGGCTGCCTCCATCCTGACAGGAGAAACCAAAATCCGGAACAATTACATGTAGTATTTATCCATCTGCGCGAGTCTCAGGACATTTCTCTTGAAAAAAAAAAATTTTTTTAAAGATTTTATTTCGTTATTTCTAGAAAGAGGGGAAGGGAGAGAGGCAGAGGGAGAGACACATCAATGTATGGTTGCCTTTCACCTGACACCAGCCACAGACCTGACTGGAGACCTGGTTTGCAACCTGGTTATGTGCCCTGGCTGGGGAATCGAACCTGCGACCTTTGGGTTCGCAGGCCGGCACCTTACCCACTGGGCTACCAGCCAGGGTTCTTGAAATTTTTAATAGCATTAATGTGGATCAGGACAGCTAAAGAATCAGCGCTCTTTAGACGTATGAGAAAGATAGGGTGTGTGGCTACCCATCCAGCCCCTTCTTGAGTAAAAACCACTGCAAATTCCGGGCATGGGAGCCGGAGCCTGGGATTGAGTCCCACTTTAGGATCCTGGACACGTTACTGATACTTGATCTTAGTTCGCTATCTAAGAAACTAATTAGTCGTATTTGTAATATTAGCTGCAAACAGTGAAAGGAAATGGAGTGTTACTCTGGGCCATCAGCAAAGGGGACAAGGACCTGCGGAGAGTCTTCCCTCCTCCCCGCGCAATCTCCCTCCTCCGTGTGGAATTTTGGATTTCCCGTCAATTAGGAAAATCTTTACGTTTCCCTTTAAGTTCAAAGGCACTTAGTTAATTTAGTGTCCGAGACTAAAGAGAGCCGGCGGCATTTTCTAAGAGAGAAATGACGGGCTTCTGGATACAGCCTTTCTGAGAATCCCTGACCATCGCTTTTTGTGGAGTTGGAAGAAAATGTGAAGAAAGATCAACGAGGTTGCACTTGCTTCCGCATCATGTTTCCCCACCACTTTCCTCTATTTACTGCTCCCTCTGGCCTCTTTCCCTACGGCCTCTGGCTGGGGCTGGGTGTCCCTCTAACTGCCATGACTCCCGCCTAAAGGCCATTAGCTGCTTCAGGGCAGAGGCTGCCTTAGAATTCTGTACCCTGGTAAGTGCTCGGGAGACAGTAGGGGGGATCCATAACCCTCCCTTCCTTCCTTTTCCTTCCTTCCTTCCCCTTCCTTATCTTTCTTTGCCATACAAGAAGGACCTTATGGTGTAACGTTGAAATGTGGGTTTGCTATAACAACAATAATGCTAAGACATCTTCTAAAAGCTTGGTTATCTCCCCAACTCAGAGGTGGCCGCAGGTCCCCAAAGCCAGGGACTTCCAAGTGCTGCTCTTACTGACAGCTGGTGGCGTAAGTAGCCTCAGGTACATGGCGTGTGCAGTTCCCTGAAGCCTAATTGCTCTTTGGAGGGGGGTAAAAAAAAAAAAAAAAGGTTATAAGTGAAAAAACAAAGCGCAGCACTTCCATAGAAAGAAAACTACTTGGAAGTGTTTTTCCACAGATAGAAAGTGCATTAAGGAGATATTACTGCTTCTTCTGCTCCAGAGCTGATTCTTAATAGCCCAGCATAGCAGGGATGATACTTTTTGCAGGCTTTCTTGTGATTAACGGAGCTGAAGGGTCTGGGAGTCCTGCTTCCTACATGCCGGAAGGAATCGCGACTGTTTGTTCTGTCTGTCTGGGGTCTCGCATTGTTCTCTTACATGCTTTAAGCTTCTGGTTGTGGGGGTGGGTGCAGCAAGGGCATGTATTTGTCTGGAATGATAAAGCGGAGATGATTCTTTTATTTCCAAAAGGGGTTGGGAATTTTTAACTAAAAACTCTGCATCATTGTTCCAAGGCAGAAGTTTGAGAGAGAGAAACCGTCCTTAGAGTTAGCTTTAAGTCCTTCAGGGAGAGCCATTGTCTTGACTCCCCTGGTTCTTACTTGACTCTGGCTTGTGCAGAGTCACAACCTAGCCTCTTCACATGCTCCCCTCCAGCAAAACGGGCAGTCATGTGGCTTACTGGGTAATAGATCCAGCACACCCCGTGCCGAATGTTATCTTTGTACTGTCCCTTGAAGATCAGTCTCCCGTCTGTGTCGTACTCCTGGGCTGGCCCGTTGAGCTCTCCATCCACGTAGGTGCCCTGCAGGACTCCCCCATCCTCGTAGGTGTAAACACCTTGGCCCTGCAGGGCGTCATCCACGTAATACCCCTCCAGGGTGCTGGAGAGAAGGGAGAACAAAAGGAATTGTCAGGCGAGGCTCACTCTCCACAAGAAGGGATCACACCCCAGAACCACCAACCTGCAGTCACTACATCCTCCGGAATGCTGCGTGATGGCTGGAAAAGATAAACATTGTGAAGGATTAGGAACAGGGAGGGAGATTTCATTTCACATCTCCTGGTTTCCACTGATCCGTTTTCTCTGCTGGAGGAAATAGAAAAGAAACTACAGGCGGAAACTGAGAACAAGTCTCATCTAAGGATGCTGCCAAGAGTGGATGCTGACCACCACCTGGCAACAGGGATTCTGGTGTCCCCTGCTTTCCCATATGAGCCACTCTGGCCTGACTTCCCTCAGAGTGGACCAGAACCCACTGGTAGACCCAAGGGCCTTCAGATGACTTGTGTGGAGTGGTCTCTAATAATGCAGATGTGGTTGAGAACGTGTACATGTCTACAATGTGTTTTAAATCATCCGTGTATCATTTGTCAGTGACAGCCAGGATTGGTATCCAGTAGAAAGAATCCCCTTACGTCCCTTTGGAAGATAGAAGAAAATGTATTTAAGTGTATGTGTATGTGCACAGTTGTGGAAAATGGGGTTAAGTAAGGAAAACTGCAGGCTAAACCTTGCTAATATCATTAGCAGCCTGGTAATGTTTGAGACCCACAGTCCTGGTGCAGAAGAGTGCTCCAGTGATTTTACAAGTACCTCTCCATCTCTCTCTCCTCATAGAACACTTGCAGAATTCCAATAACATGTTTTCAGTGTTAAGCTTCACAAAGGCTGGTGTTGCCATGAGACTAACTTCACCAAAAACTCCCTTCAGGGACTGAAATTTGGAATAAGGGGTGGGAGGTAGAGATCAACTCAAAAAAAATTTTTTTTTTGAGTTTAAAACATGAGATGTTTAGCAACAAAGACAGTTTGATTATATTTTTTAAAGATTTCATTTATCATTTTTAGAGAGAGAGGAAGGGAGAGAGGCAGAGCGGGAGAGAGACACCAATGTATGGTTGCCTTTCACCTGCCTCCAGCTACGGACCTGGCTGGAGACCTGGCTGGGAATCGAACCAGTGACCTTTGGGTTCACAGGCTGGCGCCTTATCCACTGAGCCAACAGCCAGGGCCAGTTTGATTATTTTAACATGTTCAGATCTCATTCACTTGTTAAAGCAATGAAACAAACATGCACAGAGAGCCTTCTAAGTAGCAAGCATGCCGGCTGGTTCTACAGCCCAAGGCACTGTGTACTGGAGACTGGTGGGATGCAAAGGGACCAAGAGGACTGAGGTGGCTGCACCTGACTGTGTCTGGTAATGTCCTGTCTTGCTTTAATAAGTGACAGAGTGACCTGTAATTATTAACTAAAAAGTACAGTCCAAATAACACTAGCCCCTGATTACATTGTAATTACACTACTTGTAGTCTACCAAGGAGATCAACAGTTCTCTTTCAGTTTGTTTGTACTGTGAATGACAAATAGGCTTATTTTAAAGTGTACTTTAGCAGAGAACCCTTGCATAAATCATCAAAATTCTAAATCAGCGAGGTTGGAATTAATGAGATTTAACTGCCATTAGACTCCCACGATTAAAAGAAAAAAAAAAAAACCTTGGTGAAGGATAACTAATCAATGAACATAATGACGCAATAAATATTGCAAAAAACTATTTCATCCATTATCTTCATTTTTAGGATTGCCAGAGAAAATACAGGGACCTCAGTTATGTGTTAATTTCAGATTAACAACAAATACATTTTTCGTATACATATGCCCCAAATATTGAATAGGACCTCGTGACACGAGAATATTTTTTTTGTTGTTTATCTGAAATGCCATTTTCACCGGGCACTTTGGATTTTTATTGGCTAACCCTGGCAACCAGATTGACTGGTTTCTTAGCAGTGTTCAAAATGGAATTGTGTGTTGGGTAGAATGAGTCTGTCAATACTTCCCAGGTTTATGATCAACTCTCCAAGGCAGGGGTCTTGTGAATCAGTTAAACAATGAACCCTCTACCCGTATCCATAGCTTGTCCCTCGCAATGAAGCCCATCCTTATTAGTATCATAAGACCAAGAATGAATCCTCTTAGCCCGACCGACATAAGGCATTCAGATGCAAATTCTTGAGGCACTGGAGAACAAAACTTAACTGCATTATTTGCAGCACCTGCCTGAGAAAACAGCTTCAGCTCTTGCACAAATACATTGATGGTAGCTTGGATGGCATCTGCAGACAAAGGGGCATGTTTCCACCCTGGGTCCTCCAAAGCAGTAAAAGGATACAACTTTGAAATCCACGGTTACACAGGAAATAAAATAAAACCACCTCAGCCTGGGGTTAAAGGAGCTAACCTTTCCTTCCAACCCTTTGCTGCTCCAGCGGAGGTTGGCAGGCTGTGGCCTGCCGCCTGTTTGTGTCAAGACAGTGTTATTGGAACACAGCCATGCACATTCCTTCTCGGATCCTCCGTGTCTGCTTTCTTGTTCCAACGGCAGAGCCGAATAGTTGCGACAGAGACCGATGTGGCCAGCGAAGCCTAACACATGGACTGTCTCCCCCGGCACCGCAGAGGGTGGCTGGCTTCTGCTCTGACACCCTCTGCTTACTTTAGTCTATTTACCAGTGCCAGGGACACATCTGTGTATTCTAGCTTCCATGCTGTGTGTTCCTCCTTCCCTTAAAACTTATGCGACCAAACTTCGAAAGCTCCTGAGGAGGACGTTCGGTCAAGATGGGGTGTAGGTAGACATGCTTTGCTGCCTTTTGCGACCACAAGAAGAATGACAACTAACCTCAAAACAAATAACACCCACAAATGCCAGAAAAGGAAGCCGTGTGGAAGTCTGACAGCCAAGGCCTTCAAGAAGCCACACCCATGCCGATGGGTGGGAAGCGCAGAGATGCAGTCAGGCAGAGAGGCCAGGAGACAAGGCGCGGCACAGACAGGAGACAGGACGGTGGGGTGGGCAGTCCTGCATCCATGTGTGGTGGATGAAATTTGGGAGGGACACCTTGGGAGCGAGCAATCCCAGCTCTCGGCCAGACTGCACAGCCCAGGGTCCCATCACCGGGGAGGTTCAGCTCTATAACATCGGGCTATAAAAACCAGGGCGGGTTGGGGTGGCAGAAGAAACTGCCAGTTTCTCAGGAGGGTCTGTTTAAAGGGCCCACCTTTAAACCCACCCGCTCTGAGAGTCATCACTAGGAAACAGCTGGAAGAGCATCAGTTGCATATGCGAAGAGGGAGAAGGGACTGGAAATAGGGCAGGTGCTAGGCAAACCTCCAGAAGTCAGGCATTGGCCTCTCTGAGCCCTTTCCCCACCCAGAGCCACACAGCAGCGGAACGGGTTGTCCCGCCCTGGCTCACACCTAAGGTTCTACCCCACGCAACTTAATAGGTGTGCTCAGATAGGAATCTGCCTCATACACAGAAACATACACAGGGAGGCTGCCAAATTGAGAAGGCAAAGAAATATGGCTCAAATGAAAGAACAGAACAAAACCCCAGAAAAAGAACTAAATGAAATGGTGACAGCCAGCCTAATAGAGTAAGAGTTCAAATCCCTGGTGATCAGGATGCTCAGAGAACTCACTGAGTATGGCAACAATAAAGGAAGGATTGAAGATTACACTAAGTGAAATAAAGAGAAATCCACAGGGAATCAACAGTGAAGGGACGGAAGCCAGGTTTCAAATCAACGATTTGAAATACAAGGAAGAAATAAACATCAACCAAAACATAAAGAAGAAACAAGAATTTTAAGAAAATGAGGAAAATATAAGAGACTCTGTGACATCTCCAAAAGTGCCAATTAGGGATGTCAAAGGAGAAGAGGAAAAGCAAGAAATTTTAAAAATAATGAAAGAAAACTGTTCTAATCTGGCAAGGGAAATAGACATGCAAGTCCAGGAAGCACAGAGTCCCCAAAAAGTTGGACCCAAAGAGGACCACACCAAGATACATCATAGTTAAATTACCAAAGGTTCAAGATAAAAAGAGAATCTTCACAGCAACAAGAGAAAAACAAAGAGTTACCTACAAAGGAGTTCCCATTAAGACTATCAGCTGAGGGGGGATGGGGAGGAAGAGGCAAAGAAGGGGTGTAGTTTAGTCAAGAACCTGGTATGGAAGAACCATGGACATGGACAACATGTGTGACTGACTTTGGGGGGGAGTGGGTGGGTGGGGAAGGGGAGAGAGGGGAGTAAAAAGGGGATGGATGTAATACAACACCAATAAAATTAAAATGAAATAAAAAAAAGACTATCAGCTGATAAGAAATTTTGCAGGCAATAAGGGATTGGCAAGAAGTATTCAAAGTGATGGAAAGCAAGGGCCTACAACCAAGATTATTCTATCCAGCAAAGTTGTCATTTAGGATGGAAGAGCATAAAGTGCTTCCCAGACAAAGGAAAGCTAAAGGAGTTCATCATCACCAAGCCACTATTATATGACATGTTAAAGGGACTTATTTAAGAAGAAGATCAAAACCATGAACATTAAAAACTCAATAAATTGACAACTATCAACAACAGAATCTAAAAAATAAACTAACTAACTAAGCAAACAACCAGAATAGCAACAGATTCATAGGTATAGAGATCACTGGTAGGGTTATCAGCTGGGAGGGAAAAGGGAGAGAAAGGGAGAAATGGTGCAGGGATTAAGAAGCAGAATTGGAAAAAACAAAATAGGAGGGTGTTAAGAATAATATAGGAAACGGAGAAGCCATAGCACTTACACGCAGGACCCATGGACATGAACTAAGTGTGTGTGGGGGAGGTGGTGTTGCTTAAGGGAATGGGGGTACCAGTCAGAGGAGGACAAAGGGGGACAACTGTAAAAGCATAATCAATAAAATAAACTTTAAAAGAACCACCACTTGTGGTTCTTTTTTTATGTCTAGTGTCCACTTTCTTTTTTTAATAAATTTCTGCTTATGTTCTTTCTTTGGCTATTAACATATTACACTTTTTCCTGTTGGTAGGTAAATTTAGTGTTGATAGGTTTTCTCTTCAATCCTTCCAACAGCGCAGAACACCAGGTACGATGATCTCCATTCCATAAATCAGGAAGAGGCGAACTCCCTGCCAAGCTGGCTCCTGTGAGCTGTTCCTCAGGAAAACCTTTATCAAATGGCCAGGCTCCTACCAGGCTGTTCCAGCTCCTACAGGAGAGCCCCAGAATTCCAACTTCTCATAGCTAAGGAGGGTCCTCAAGTAAAGCTAAAGCATGGAAGAAAGGCTCTCACCTCAGGCCCAGAGATACTCCAGTGCTTGTGGTTAGAGGAGGGTTGTAAATGCCATGAGAACAGAGGCAACTCTGCACTCGACCTCACCTTGGTCTGAATCTCAGCTCCAGCCCTTACGAATGTTGACCAGGTTACCAAACCGACCTCGTGGGTTGGGAGGAAGGCCAGTGAACGAGTGATAGGTACTCTTTTCCACTCCCTTTCTTCTTGTGTGTCCCCAAACGGTTGGCCTTAGTCAGAACTGTTTATTAGAATACAGATGAATATATTTGTTGAGTCTAGTTCCAACAGAAACTGGATGACTGTCAGAAAAAGAGGACTTGGTTGTTGTTTTTTTTTTTTGCCTTGTGTGGGAGGTTGGAATACATGACTTCAGAAGTTCCTTCCAACTCCAATTTCTCTGAAACGTGACCAAGCACTTTCTCAAAAGCAAACACAAGGGACCCTTCACAGACCTGTCACCTGGAACATGGCAGCTTTGCTTAGGGGCTTATCAGATGGGCAGCTGCACTTAGGTTATTCAGCCAGCGACAAACTACAAAGACTCCTCTCAGCCGGACACATTAATGTAGCAAACCAGTTTCCGAAAATGACTGGGGTGCGGGGCAGTGAGGTCACAGAGCGATAAATAATACTTGGAAACCTAACTGGTCTGTAAGGAGAAGCAACAATACCATTTAAAAAACAAAACTGAATGGATTAACTCATTTCTGTCTCAGAACCAGGCTAAAAACACACGATTCCCTAACATGACACGACCCAGAATCTATCTGCATTGAACCCTCTTCCTTGTTACCATCCTAGATTTTGAGAAGTTCTGCTACAAGTTCAGCCATAATCTTGGCTGAAATGAGAACAGTTATGAGAAAAAAAAATACGTGACTAAACACCCAGAATCGAAGATGATTAGTATGAAAATTAGAGATGCGTACGTCAAAGTATTTTGCACAGGAATAATTTTCATAACCCTGCACTGTGGCCCGGCAAACCCACTCCAGAGCCATGCTAACAAGGCCTAAGCTTCCTTGCTCCTCACTGCATAGACGTCTCTATCTAGGATCAATACCCTAGTCTTTGCACATTTTCTTCTTTCCTTTAAAACAGAGGGAAAAAATGGAAAACAATAGCTGCCTGAAAAGACAATTTTCAAATGAGGGTCAATTTTCACATTCATTGCTCACTTGTGGGGCGAATGTCCAGCAGAGGGTGAGTGGTCTGACTCCAGGTTCTGACTTTATGCGCCTGTTATAGTAACTTAGCTCTTTGGGTCTACATTTTGTCCTATCATGACAGGAAGGTTAACTGTTGACTAAGACCTCACAACTAGTGAACATTCGGAAGCTGAGACAGAAGTAAAAAATAGCCAATGTTCAATCTGGCTATTTAACTTAATTTAGAGATTTAGGGACAGCCATGTCCTTATTTTACCTTGAATAAATACGCTTAATTAAGATGCTTAAATTCTCTGCCAACAGTGGGGACCACTGTGGCATGAGGGTGACAGTAAAAACATAAGGGTGGGCATTCACTTTTTAAATTTCTGTGCTGCTTCTTGAAGTTTTTTTTTATTCTACTAAGCCTCTGCCACATATGCAATTTAAAAATAAAGTAAAATCTGCTTTAACCTAGGAACGTGTATGAAAAAATTGAACAGGGCTGTTTTCCTGGTGATCTGAATATTTTAAATCCTTTCTTAGGTTTATCATAATCTGTGTCGAGAGAAGTTGACTGTAGGATTTTCTTTCATTTCAAATAAATTTTATTTATTTATTTTTAGAGAGAGGAGATGGGGGGTGGGTAGAGAGAGGGAGAGAAACATTGATGTGTGAGAGAGAGAAACACCAATAGGCCGCTTCTCACATGCCCCCAACCAGGGACCTGGCCCCCAACCCAGACACGTGTCCTGACTGAGAATCGAACCCGTGACCTTTCGGTTCTCAGATAAACGCTCAATCCACTGAACCACACCAACCGGGCTGGAATTTTCTTGATATAAATTCATGTAGGTATGAAACCTCACAAATCACATACCCGGTTGATGGCAGGAGCCTGTCGTTTTTGCAAACACCGCTTCCTTCCATTGCAAACCCTTTGACCGGAATATTAGTTAGCACCACATGCTTGAACAATGTCTAAAAACTCTAACAGAAACTTGTTTCCTCACCTGTTATTTCAAAACCTTGATGTCAGCTTTTGTGAAGGAATTTTTCCCAGACCAAAGCCCCCTGCATGGCAGGAAAGGGGTCAGGTCCCCACTCTATTTTACCCATCACATGAGACCCTAGAAATTAGGAGTTGGCCATGGAGACACAGGAGCAAATGGAAAGTAAGGTGCTGCTTCCTACAGATGCCACCGACTTCTTCAGGACCAAACTCAGTCGTGAGACCATCTCACCAACTTTTACAGCGAATCTTTTTAGAGAACGGGGTTGAAGAAAGATGGTGACAAGTGCCTGTCACCACACCACTTCATCGATCGTCCTAAAAGCCACGACACTGGCTCACTCTGCTCAGGACATTAGCGCCCGCCTGTCTGAAGGAAGCCGACAAAGGTCAGCGCTCCCACCACCGCCTTTGAGTCTACAAGTTGAGCTAAGTGTGCACTGGGGTTTCAGTGGTAGATGAGAAACGTAGTGACATGGTGCCTCAAAAAGCAAAAAGTCGCTGAATTTCTTTCTGTCCCACAGGTAGTTATTGAACCCGCGCTTCCGCTCTGTCACGTCATGACACACAAGCCAGTGACGACATTCGTACAACACACTGGTTGGGCAGCTTGGTCTCGGCCATCGGTATCCTGTGGATCGGGCCCATGAAACAATCGTGTAACCAACACTAAATGCCAACCAACGAACACCCAACCGAGCCTGCTGGCCTGGTTTCCTAGCCTCAATCAATCACTTGCTCCCCTCGTCAAACGACCAGCTGCAAGGCATGAGTGAGCGTGTGTATGTGTTCCGGGGAAACTCTCTCATTCCGCTCCCACACTCATTCAGCAAGAGTCTTTTTTTAAGCTTTAAGTTGTGGGGAAGTGCTAGGAAGCCCAGAGGAGGAAACAGACAAGATTCTGCCCTCAAGGAAACTTCAGTCCTGTAGGGGAAATAAGATATTTACATAAGTTACATTTGCTAAATGAATCAACGAAGTGCCACATGAGGAAAGAGGCAGATGCCCAGAAGACAGCAGTGGAGACTCCCCGTGGAAGTAGGACAGGAGGAACGGCTCCCTGTGGGCAGAGAGATCACGGCAGAAGAAAGCGCTGACCTCAAGTCGGAAGAGCCCTGCATGGGACCCGGGTATCTACCCGGTATGCAAAGCAGGGCAAAAGAAAGGAAGCAAAATAGCTGACCGTTTAAAATGTACAGTTGGTAAGCAGAACTCTGCATTAAAAAAGAAAAAAGAGAAAAGAAAGGTAGGTGGGGTTTAGGGTTGGGAATGTCGGCAACCCTGTCCCTTTTGGAAGGAGGAACGTCCACTAGTCGTGACAGCTGTCACAAGGGAGCGAGCAGCGTCCTCACAGGAGGTGAAAGCAAAGCAAACAGATGCGCCCGAGAAAGATGCTTTATCTAGAGGCAGCACGCAGAGTCCCTGCATGGACATCAGCACCCAGGTGTCGCATGGAAAGACCAGCCGTCCCAAGACAGGAGTTCACAGCTCTGGGAGGCTGATCCGTGCGCCTGCTGTCTGCCTGTCCTACTGCTTGGACCGGGAGGACATACGTGGCTTTGCAGAACTTAGCTACATATTTTCCGGACCGATCCCAGGAGGAGAGGGAGCCTGTTCAGAGGCTGCAGCTGCAGAACCAACGAGGTGGTCCTTCCTTGAGCAGAGCAGGCAGGCGGCCGAGAGGCCTGAGCTAGGGTCGAAGGCACAGAGTGTGCGGACACTTGGAACTGCAGGAACAAACGACCCCACTGTATGTTTCCCTTGAGACCCATCACCTGAATGAGCAGGTGGAATCCACCAAAGAAAGGGGTGGCCACCTAACCAACGTGTGCAAGGTGGGGGCCCACGACCCCTGGCACTGCCCGGAAGCCCACCCTAGGAGGCAGTGAGGGGGGAGCTAAGCCTTGGACTGACTTCTCCTTTACCACCGGGGTGACTTCCCAGGTCCCCAGAGCAGGGCCTGCAGGCGTGCTGGGATCACTTTTACATTTTCTCTAAATTCATTTGTATCATTCCTTCAAATAAAGTAATCTGGTCCCCTCCCCCAAGCAAAATAAAACAAAACCGTGCGTGCTACCTGCCATCAAAGAAGAAGAATTTCCCACGTCCGTTCTTTTCTCCGTGAACAAAGTTGCCCTCAAATCTGTCCGTGGAGGAGTAGGTGACCGTGCAGAAGCCGTGCGGTAACCCGTCGTCATCCAGCTGCCCTGGAAGGAGGGAATCACAAGGCAAACCTTAACCTCTTCCACGCTCCACGCGTTGGAACAAGCTGCCAGCGGGTCCCTTCCCTGCTCCAGCGGGGAACCAAGCCTCCTCGCCTCACCGGGTTTCAGCCCAACTGTTCTGTACACTTTGGGAACGGGCAGGTCCACCATAGAGCGACTTAGCCATATTTCCGATACGAACCCAAAGCAAGCTTGCATTTTAGTGGCGACTGAGGGTCCTTATCAATAAGGACACCTGCAGTTTCCATTTACCAATCCTTCCCCTGGTACTTCCCACATTAGGAAGGAAGGCCCCACACCGATACTTAGAAGAAACGTAGTTGAGATAAACACCATTTTAGAGTCTGTCCCAAGGTGCATTGTCTTCGCACAGTCACCTAATTCGAGAGCTAGTGCACGGTAGGACTTTAGCCATCGTTACATAGTATGATGTGGAGGACTGCTCCCCGGGGTGCTTCTGAAAACCCCACTGCTATCAGTTACGCTCAAGACGTGGCCATGTCTCCAAGCATTTGGACTGGCCAAGCATTTCTCTACCTCATTGTGCTGATGTGTGAGCTCGGAGTCCAAGGTGGAACTTAAGTTTACCCTTGAACTGACTGCTTTACTTTGCAAATTCTTCCAGCTTTGAATGTTCGGTAATAACCTTGTCAGAGGCCTTCACCTTCTACAGAGGTGATCACAGGACCTGTGCTTGAAATGTGGCTAGAAGCAGCTGAGCCCCGTCCACTTAAGCAGGGATTTAGAACGTCAGCCACAGTGACGACAACTGTGATATTTAAACTGCTGCTTTTGCCTGGGTCATAGGCTAGGCCATTTCAGTCAATGTTCAGGACTTCTATTATTTTCTTCCTATTTCCCGGAACCTCAAAACCTCCTCCCTGGTGTCTCCCCTGTCATGCAGGTGAGCCGATTTTACAGAGGCGGGTGAAAAGGAAGGTGGCAGTTAACCTAATGGCTGGGTCATGGATGACCCATCATGATGACCTGGGTCATGGATAAAAAGGTACAAAAGCATTAAAAACTGTGGGCAGTGCAAGGACATTGAACACGTAAATGTGGCTTCCAGATGGCTCAGAGACATAAAAGACAAAACAAACCATATCACCACATGAACACTTGAGTCTCCTAAAATGATTTCTTCCAAAGTGCTAGAATAATATCATCCCTTGGAAGAGATGGTAAATAAACACTCTTATAAAGAACAAAAACCTCTTTTTATTGTATTATTATGTAAGCGTGAACTAACGATGGACAAACATACTGTTTTATTTTTATACCTGACTCTGTATGGAATAAGTAACCTAGAATATATTGCAATAAAGCATAGCTACCTAAATAAATCACAGCTGATACAGTTAGTTCCTTTCTTCCCAATACAGTTTTTTTTTTTTTTCCTACCGAGGGCCAGGAAATTAGTGGGCAGAAAGGAAATAAGCCATAATTGCTTTCTTCTCCCTCAAAACCCAACTGTATGCCACACAACTCAATGACACTGAGTTATATGAAATCATTTGGACAATTATCTTTTAAATGTCTACTGATGACATTTCTCTCATTGAAATAAATTAAATCTATTTTTGTATTTTCATTTAAAAAATCACTCAGTGCACAGCTAAACACTTTATGAAATATTGTTGGGATCAAATTCAATTTAGCTATTAACATGCCTATGAATTTAGCATTGCACTTTTGATTTAGGTATAAATATCCGCATAATTGTTTTAGCCTTGTGTTGAAGTATTTACTAATGTGTTGGAAATGCTTTCCTCATAAAAAACAGTTTACATATTTCAAACTTTAAAAAGTTAACGTTTGATAAAATCTGTTATGCGACTTTAGATCAAAAGAAATATTATGATAACCATGAACACTCAAGGAAAACGAAACCCAATGTAGATTCATTTCTGCCCTCCCCCAGTCACAATAGTCCTGCCCTATTTCTAAATAAAACACTGCAGGTGTGTGCTCAGCAATGGATTTAGATACTAGAGAAAATGGAAACTGTCGTATAACACACTAAACGCACATGAGGGTCAGTGCTGAGTCCAATGGAGATGAAAGCAAAAATACCAGCTCCATGAGGGCCACATGTTTCAACGCCTCTTTAACGGTAAGTGAAGGGGGTCCCATCACCTGTTTTAGTCTCTAGTGAAAGAGAGGCACAGAGAGGCGCTGCAGGTCCATGGCTGTTTTCTGGTGACAGCATGTGTTTAGAAGGAGGTGTTGGGACACCTGATGCTTCCCTGCCATTTTAAAGGTGTTAGGTTGCTTGCTGAGAAGAGGTGGTGAAATCTCCCTATCAGACCATTGCAGAATCCTTGTTGGCCTGTTTGTTGTTTTCTTCCCAAAGGAGGAGATGTGAATGAACCTAGATATTAAGGGCTGTCATTCTTCAAGGCGACCACCCTTGTCTATTTGATGGCCTGGAGTCCTTGTCCCAGCTGGAGAACTTGACATCTAAAACAGCGACCCAACCCACACAGGAACAACAAAGAGACCTTCCCAGGAAAGAAACGTAGGGAGAAGAGATGGGAAGTTATGCTCTCACCTCTCCTTTCAACGTTAGTGCTAGGGGAGCCTCTGTCACAGCTCTTGTTCAAATGCCATCTGGCCAATAAGTTAGGCCATATTCGTCTTGTCAGTAATAGTCAATTTGATGGAGAGAGAAACTGATACACAGAGAAGAAAACGGTTTGTATATCTGCCTATGCATCCGGCACGGGGTTGTGTGCTTTCCTGTTATCTAAATTAAACCTCACGATGATCCCCCAGGTGCCACTGTAGTGACGAGGAAGCCAAAGCTATGTGACTATGTTGGCTTTGTAGACTATCACTGCTCCAAAGAAAAAAAAGAGGTGATAATAAAAGGCAAGCTTATTCTGTTCAGTGCAAAGAACATGCCCTCGAGATGATGCATTGACACCGGTTGTTACACACTTAATTTGATTTTCCACATTTCATTTATTTATTTACTTATAGAGAGGGTAAGGGAGGGAGAAAGAGGAGGAGAAATACCAAGGTGAGAGAAACACACCGACCAGTTGCCTCCTGTAGGTGCCCTGACCTGAACTGACCTGGTGACCCTTTGCCTCGTGGTACAGTGCCCCAGCCCCCTGAGCCACACCGGCCAGGAATAAAAACATAATTTTATCTCTGAGAGTAATTATTTACCAGAGCTCAGTTATTCGTCGTGAGAGTAATAATTTTAAGGTGAGGCCGTAGGGAGAGGCCGGTACACAGAACAGGCAATTTTCCCCACACATGGAGCAGGAGCAGGTGTCTGAGAGGCAGGCAGGATAAGATATGAGGGGGACAGGTCCAAACATTCTTGATATTTTGAGGGGCTCGGTGCTGTGCAACCCTGAGATGCTTGTTTTCATTCTGGCTTCTCAGTTCTGGGGATTCTGTGTTTCCGCTTTATGTCTCTTGGGTGTTGCCAGGCCTTTCCATTTCTTCCTGCCCTCACAAGTGCAGCTTGGACTATTGCAAAGGGCCTCCTGGGTGAAGGCTCACCTGCTCACCACTGCCTTCCCACTGGCCCTGAGCACAGCTCCGATCCCATCATTCCCAGCTGCAAAGAGCCCCCACCACTTCCCAGACCACACCTGTGGCCTGTGACACAGCCACTCTCTCCTGCCTGACCCTCTGCTCTTCTTCTGGGCCCTTGGTGACAGCAGAACCAAAATGATTCATCTCTGAACGTGCCTGCGTAAGCCCACCCTCTCTGTCTTTACTCACAAGGTTTCTCACTCAACTGGACTCAGCTCCTTACCACCGCTTCTGGGAGCTCCTTCCCCAACCAAGAGCCTCCTGAACTTCCTCTCAACAGCCCTAGCTCTTCTGCTGAGATAGATTTGTTTGCGATTATATTATGAACCATGTTGCATTTATCCTTCTATACCTGTGAGTAGACAAATATATAGATATATTAATAAATAGTTCTGTTTCCAAAGCTCAACCTCACTTCACGATGAGTTTTTAAAAACCCATTGCAGAAGCTCAGGCGGAGGCCTTGGGTCCCTAGGGGTCCCAGGGCCAGGTGCCTTCCCAGGGGACCACAGCCCGTCTGGTACACAGACCTGCCACGGCCCAGCTATCCCCTGGGAACTCAGGACTTCACTGGAGCCACAGTTCCACCATGACAGAGAACTAAAATGTTTATGATGTAACAAAAGACATTTCAAGTCCTGAATGGACCAATTTGGTCCCTGGAGTAATCTGAGAAGAAAGGAAAAGGAAGTCTGTGGTAGAAGCTATCAGTTCAATTCTCTCTCCCTAAAACACATTTTTCTGAACATTGCTGAACTCCCTCAGAATCAACTTCTTAAGAATTGCCACTGCTAAAGAGTGATAGTGGCAATATTTACCTGTTGCTTCCAGCCTCAGCTCCTAAGTGTTTCATGTATGTGATGATAACTCACTAAAAGTCAAGAATAAGAAAAGTGAAGCCATATCCACTGAAGCACAGTGGATAAGGTGCTGGCCTGCGAACCCAAAGGTCGCTGGTTCAATTCCCAGCCAGGGCACATAACCAGGTTGCAAGCCAGGTCTCCAGCCAGGTCCATAGCTGGAGGCAGGTTAAAGGCAACCATACATTGTTGTCTCTCTCCCTCTCTGCCTCTCTCCCTTCCCCTCTCCCTGAAAATAATAAATTTAAAAAATCTTTAAAGAAAATAAATAAGAAAAATGCAGAGAGATAGTTGGGTACGGTGGAATGGGGTTCTGGAGGTCCAAGGCTGTCTCCCACCCACCTGCGTGTCCTTGGTTTAGTTCTTAAACTTTCTATGCTTCAGTTTTCTCCTCTATAAAGTTTGGACAATATTAATACCCACCCTGTAAGAATGAGTGGATAATGTGTGTGTGTGAAATATTCAGCACAGAACCTGCACAGAATAAGAACTACGCAATTATAGCAATAATAATAGCTAAGACAATGAAACTACTGAGAACAGAGGCTTTGTTATGAAGAGAGGTAGGTTAGTTGAACACCAAGATATTCAGGCTAGCTTTATACCAGTCTCCCTGCATGTACATGATGCTAAGTAAAGACTATTACAGATGGCACTAAAAGCCCAAGAACGGCTGGAGAAAAGCCCACTGGTGCAGTTTTCTGCATGTACACTCATACTTTAGATGCTATGCAAGTTAGAGCCTCAGATGCTTCTAATGACTTTTATTTTTATTATTATTTTTAAAGATTTTATTTATTATTTTTAGAGAGGGGGGAAGGGAGAGGGGAAGAGAGGGAGAGAGACATCAATGTATGGTTGCTTTTCACCTGCCTCCAGCTACAGACCTGGCTGGAGACCTGGCTGGTGACCTGGGTATGTGCCCTGGCTGGGAATTGAACCTGCGACCTTTGGTTTTGCAGGCCGGCACCTTATCCATTGTGCCACCAGCCAGGGCATTTAATGACTTTTAAAGAGTCTTGTTGCCCTGGCTGGTGTGGCTCAGTGGATTGAGCGCCAGCCTGCAAACTAAAGGGTCATTGGTTTGATTCCCAATCAGGGCACATACCTGGGTTGCTGGCCAGGTCCCTAGTTTGGGGTTGTGCAAGAGGCAACCACACATTGATGTTTCTCTCCATCTTTTTCTCCCTCCTTGCCCTCTCTCAAAACTAACTACATAAAAAAATCTTAAAGTCACAGGTCTTCCTATTAAAAAAAAAAAAGATTCTGTGTTAGTCTAATTGTTTTCAATTAGGTACAACTAAGAGATCATGTATCCTGGATTGCCCCAAACATTCAAGGCTTCAGCCCAAATTGTCCCAGCCTCGGTGTATAAAACAAAAGTTTCAGGTGTGCAACATTATAATTCATCTGTACGCACTACAAAGTGATCACCCCCAAAGTCTAATTACTGTCCATCACTGTACAATTGACCCCTTCTACCCCTTGCACTCACCCCATCCCTTCTCCCTCTGGCAACCACTGACCTGTTCTCTGTATCTATGAGTTTGTTTTTGTTTTACCAGCATAAGTATTATTAGTGACCCCTGTCATGCTCAAGCATGGTCTGACTTTGGACAAGAATGTACATGGTCACCCTACAAAACGTAACCTTCCTTGTTTATATAAAGAACTTTCTCTGTTTCTGTGAATTGAACACCCTCAAAAACAACAATGATACTTTTCTGAAGTTGTTGGTTCACATTCTGCAAGGAGCCCGGGGACCATGACTTCCATTTGTAGATACTCCTTCAAAGGAGAAAGTAGTTTAATCTGGAGAGTGCTTTGCACTACCAGGGGTGTGCATGAAAATTTTACAAGTGAACTTTGAAGATTGAGAGCAAGCCTTGACAATTTGAGAAGAGCATCCCCCCACCCCCTTTATCTCTCAGAACAGGAAGACACAGGAAGTTAATAACTTCAAAATATAAGGTTTCCCATGGATGGACTCAAAGTCTCTGGGCCCTGATAAGCCGCAGCACACAGGCTTCACTTATCAGAGAGATAAATAGTTCCATGAGATCACAACACTGTGAAATGAAAACAATAGATCTTCTTTGAAGCTGGTAAAGAAATATGTTTTAATAGTTACCTTATAATGGATACCTTTTAGAGAATTCAGAACTAGTCCACTTTAGCTCATCCTAAAACCCCAGGAGCACTGTAAAAAGAGTCTGCTACATTTTATGAAAACATAAAAATGGACTTCTTCTCCCACTGCAGCAATAACTGTGTATCTTTATGCATTTGTACCGTGTTGCCTCTTTGTTTTCCTTTATTGTTTATGAGAATTTGTTTCTACCAATGAGATGGAAAGCAGATTCAATTCAAAGCTAAAAATTATGTACTTAGATGCTTAGTTTAAAATATCCTGGGTTGGAAGCTTTTGTAAATAAGTATATCACAATCGTATGATTTAAAATTATTTTAAAAAATAAAAATAATATTCTGGAATAGTACCACACAACATTGCAAAACATCATGAGGTTCAGGCTCGGCAGAATCAAATAAATAAATACCCCGAAGTGTATTTTCCTCCCGTGTTCATTGTTACAAAATCCTAACATCTCATGCTACAAACGACAGGATTGTATAACGTCCTCACCTCGCATTTTAGAACTAGCAAAAAAAAAAAAAAAAAGAGGTGGAGAAACTCGGCAAAACAAAGTGGCGAGAAAAGTCGGGGGAGGGGCGCTGGAAGAGAAGGGGCGGAGAAACGCGACACCACGGCGGTGATATCACCCACAGCCAACGGCATGGAATTCAGAAAGTTAAGTGTCACCCAGCAATTTCGGTCCGGGTTTGCGGCGCGCGCACAGCGTGGCGGCGGCAGCACCGGCTCGGAGGCAGGAAGGGGGAGGGGGCGGCGCGACTGAGTTCGCTCGGGGACAGCGAAGGGAGGGCCACCCGCCTCCCGGGTGGCGCGCGTTCCAGCCCCGGGTCGGGAGCGTGTCCCTGGCCTGGCTATGATTTCATCTTTTCGGACGAGCGGCCGCCCCGGACACGGCTGCCACGTGCCAGCTTCGGCTCCGTGCGCGGCGCCCGGGGACCCACCCGGACGCGGTCGGGGTGACCGTGGGTGCCAGCGGCGAGCGGAAGGAAAGGGCCGGCGGCTGAAGAGGGGCTCGGGGACGCCAACCCCCGCGGGCCCGGCTCCGCGGAGACCGCGAGTCCCGGGGGGCTAGCCTCCGGCGCACCCCACGTTCCGTCCCCGCGAGGGGGAAGGCCGGAGTGCGGAGCAGGGTCTGCAGCTCCGGGGACCGCAGGCAGGCTCTGCCCGAGGGACGGAGCAGCCGTGCCCTCCTGCGCGCCCGGACCCGCGGAACCCGGTCCCCGCACGCGCCCCGCTGCGCAGTGCGCGCTCCCGGCGGCGTGGCGGCCGCGGCCGGCCCGGCCCGAGCCCGGCGACCGGCCACCCGTGGGGGACCGTGGCGGCCGCGGCCCGGCGCCGCCCGGGTCACAGCCCGCCACTCCTTCCGCTTTCCGCGCCCTCGGTGCCTCCGCCCGGGGCCCCAGAGAAACGCCTGTACCTTCCACCGCCTCCTCCACCATCTCCTCGTCGCTATCCATGGCGGCTGGGGACCCTGCCCAGCTCGGGGCCGCGCGGCTGCCTCCCGTCCCTCCGGGTGCTCCGGCGGCTGGGCGAGCTCTGGGGCCGAACCCTGCGAGTTTGGTGGAGGAGGAGGAAGAGGAGGAGCAGTCGGGGCTGGCTCGCACTGCCTCCCCCTACAGCCTTTTCAATTCCTTGGCCTTCAGCTGCCGCCGCCGCAGCCGAGCCTCCTCCCTTCGCCCACTGGCCCCTCGGCTCCGCGGCCCCGGGGTGCCGCCGTGGCCGCCGCCGCCGCAACTTTCTCCTGTAATAACCCCTCTTTGTTAGCGAGCAGCTGATCCGCTGACATCACCCGGCGCCGGTGCGCTCCCTCCCTCGCTGATTGACAGCTCCCTGTCCCTTCCCAGAAGTAAGGCTGCTCAAAACGAAAGGCGCTCCGGGTTCGCGCGGCCTCGCGTCCTAGCCACCCAGCCCCCGGCCCATCAGGGTTTCTCCTGGGCTTCCCCGAGTTTCTCTGCGCGGCGAGCTCGCCACGCGGTCCTGGGCGTCGAGGGGCGGCTACCCGGCACTTGGGACCGCCCAGTACCCAACTTCTGGGGGCTCCGCGCTCCGGACCTCCAGCTGTGCGGGGGCACCCGAAAATTCGCCCTGCGGTGCCGGCCAGCCCCGCCCCCCACCCGACAGCCTCCAAAGAGCGAGGGACCCCAAGGCAGCGTTTTTAAGGCTCTGGCGCCACGACTTCCTCTCGTCCACGTCCCCACTTCACCCCGTGTGGCACCCGGAGCTGCGCGAGTGCGGCACGCACTGGAGCGCAGATGTCCCCGTCGCTGCTTCCCATCAGAGCAGGTTTCCCAGACTCCAAGCGGTGACACCCAGCCCCGATTCCGCCCGACTGTGGCTCCTTCCCCGGCACGCTGCACCCGCGCCCCGCTAGGGACCCGCAGGCTTCTAGCAAATTCAAAAATTCAGCAAGTCCCAACGGTCGCGGGCTGAGTAGCAGGCAGAAAACTGGTTGCCCCGAAGGCACGCTCGCTCCTCCTCGCCGCAGTCGTGGAAAAGGAGCTGGAGGAAGGAAGGAACCTCTGGCACGCCTCTCGCCCCTGCTGTCACCCTGTTTCTCCCAGGCCCAACCTCTCCACAGACCGGGGTTCTTAAAGTGGGGGAAATCGCGGGGCACTCGGTCCCTGGCCCAGTCACCTAGCTCCCTTGTGGCGTTGTTTCTACAGGTGGCATTAAGGGCGGCTGTAAATAGCCGGTGAAATAGATGCGGATGCACACAGCGTCCCCTGGAATTACCCGGTACTGCCCTGGGCAGCGGCCAAGAACAGCTACTGCACCAGGGAGGGTGGGGGAGAGCAATGAAAGTTGCTCCATTTTGTTTTCTGAACGGACGGGGCTTTGAAGGCTTGGAAGTCTTGTATTCTAGCACACGGAGAAGGACCGCAACCTTGCTTTTAGGCTCACACGCGGGGTATGTTTATAGAGCATTGTGAGTTTCTTGTTAAATTCAGGTTTCCTCTGTGGGAAAGAAAACAATGTTAGGGACATTTGTTCCATGTATTGTCAGGATTTTCAGCTGCTTTGACAGTTTTAGAAGGTCAGGGACGAGTCCTGCACCAGCAGCTAGAGACTTGGATCTGGTACTCCCCCGACCACCCTCCAAGAGATGAGGCTGTTGTGGTACTGGGAGAAGGTTCTCTTGGCTTAACTACATTACTTAGAGGTCCCCAGCTTAGGCTAGAGACTCAGAGGGCCTCCAGATTAGTCTGCACCTCTCTGAACTCTTCTGGCCGAAGCTAAATGTTCTTCAAGTCCTTCAGGTCCTCCAGGGCAGACACCTGGATCCTTGCAGTGGGAGACAGAAAAGCCACTCAGGTTACATCATTTTCAAATATGACTCCAGATAAAAAAAAAAAAAAAAAAAAAAAAAAAAAAGCCATCATGTACTGAGCTTGGTCACTCACTAGTTTTAAGTTACATGGTAGTTTAAAAATAATAATCTATTGTTGTTGTATAGAGTTGTCCCCTTATGCCCTTCTGCTCTCCCCTGCCCCACCCTCCTCACCCCATCTCCCACGGTGGATCCCCCCCATATGTTGTCCGTGTCCATGGGTCATTTATACTCGTTCCTTGACTAAACTCTTCCTCTTCTTTGCCCCTTTCTCCCCCTTCCCCCTTCCCCTGTGGTCACTGACTTGTTTCCATGCCTCTGGTTCTATTGTGTTCACTTGCTTGTTTTGTTCATTAGTTTCCTGTATTAAGTGAGATCATATGGTATTTGTCTTTCGCTGCCTGGCTTATTTCACAAAGCGTAATACTCTCCAGTTCCATCCATGCTGCTGCAAAAAGTATATGGCATTTCCCCCCCTTGTTTTCCCCTTTTAAACAGATTATCTCCTACCTTCTGTTACACTGATCCACAAAAACACACCAGATACTCATCTTCTTCCTCAGTTTCCAATTTATTTTCAGGGTGAGGAAAGAAATTTTTTGAGAGCTCAAAGGAAGCAAAAATAATGTATTCCTTCACTAAAGGGGGCTGAGGCAGGGGCAATGTAGTTGGGAGAAATCTCTCCTCCAAACGCGCAGGTGCGCCATAACCGTAGAGGCACCAGTTGTGGGGGTGAGGGACAGGAATCATGACACACATGTCCTGTCCTGCTCCTACCTTCGGGTTCAGAGGAGGATGTCTAGCCACGCCCCCCTCGTGCCTTGGAGATTCGCTGCAGCCTGGACTGCACAGCAAGGCTGTCAGGGGTTCCCTTTCCACCTGCCACGCTGAGAACACCAGGGACCCTGCGCACAGCCCGCACCGCAGGCCTCCGCGAGGCCTGTAAGGGGTGGGGATGGGAAGCGACCCGGGGCTTCCTCCGGGAGGGGGACAGAGGAGAACCTTCGGATCTGCCCCGGAGGCAGGCGGCAGCCAATACACAGGCCTGCACCTCTGCGGCCACCATTCACTCCCGCGGGCTCTCGGCCCAAATGGAAGGCGAATGTTTTCAGGATCCCTCTTAAGAGACATTTGCATTTTAACGAGTCACTTTGGGTGTGCGTTCCAGCCTTTGCTCTAGGCCGGCTGCCTCTCCTCAAGGCCCGGAGCCCCGCACGGCGCCGGGCGCAGAGCGAAGGCGAAGGACGGCGGTTCCTGCACGAACCCGGCGCGCCTGCTCGGCCCGCGGCGCGCTCTGTTCCGCGTGGGTCGGAACAGCGGTCTTTGAGCTGCTCCCCTTTCCCACACCAACCGGCCCCGAGAGCGGCTCCCATCGCTCTCTTCCCCACAGTTTTCCTCCTTGAGAGCTCATTTCATAAACCCTTTCCCTCTGGCTGCCCGCCATTCTCCTCTGCCTGCTCTGTCCCCACCGCCGTGCTCAGGGGCTGGAAAATCGATCCGGCGCTTAATCACAGTGGGCGGCTGCCGCGAGCGGCCTGGTGGCTCAGCGCCGCGCTCGGCGGCGGATCAATGAGCCGGGAGCAGCCTCCCGGGGAGGTCGGCCACCGCACAGGGCGGCCAGTCGCCAGGCCCGGGTGGGACCTGCCTCCGCGCTCACACCCAGGAGTGGCTTTTCGAAGCTGCGGTGCTGTGCGCCCTTTGCATCCAAGGCTACAGCCTCTGTTCAGGCACGTGTAGGGACAGACGCCCCTCTTCCACTACCGCAAGCAGACAAAACACCGAGTTCTTGCAGGCGTTCTTCCGCCGCTGGCATTCCCCAGAGGGGGCTGGGGCTTACTTAGAAGACTGATGTAACCTTTCGCAATATGTTTGTATAGGCACGGCCTGGGGAAACCAGTTCTGTGAGTCCTCTACTGCCAAACTGGGAAAAGCCTGGTGGGTGTGGAGCTAGTGCGGACCCCTCATCCTGCCCTGCTGCTTCTGGTTGAGGCCGGAAGGGCCCAGGCCCGCTCTGGGTCCCTGTGCCCCTGGGAGGCAGCAGGCTGTCCAGGTGTTCTGTGGCCCTGTGGCTGGTGTCTCACGTGTCTCGGCTCTGCTTGGTTTGTGTACACTGATGGCAGGAAGAGAGGACATAAGGAGTGAAGGAACTCTTAAATAATCATCGAAGCTCATTTTGGCACTGCTCCCACCTAGGATTCTTCCCACCAAATTCACCAGTTTGATGACTTTACCGTCTGTTAGTTTTGGTTCTCCCAAGAATTAGCCACGCAACTGGTCAGCGAAGCCCTCTGGACCTCAGTTTTCCCATCTGAAAGTGAGGAGTTCGGGCTACAAACATTCTAAGAGCAGCCCTTCTCCGTGCCCCATTCCTGGGGAAAAGCTAAACAGAGCAGGGAGACCCCCAGGGCGTGCACAGGAAAAGTGGAGGGGAACACGTGGGGTCCAAGTTCCAGAGTCACCTCAACTTAATGGCACTGAGATCTGGATGCCAGGGAGGGATCTTTCTGCTCCAGGAAGAGAGGCCCAGGCCTTTCAGGAGA
The DNA here is from genome assembly GCA_004026585.1 of Noctilio leporinus. Lineage (NCBI taxonomy): Eukaryota > Metazoa > Chordata > Mammalia > Chiroptera > Noctilionidae > Noctilio > Noctilio leporinus. The sequence goes on from PVIW01000654.1 coordinate 348,773, forward strand.
ACCAAGGAGCTTGGGTTCTCAAGCACCGCGTCACAAATCAAGTGGCTAATGGTGCTGGTCACAAGGGCAGAAGCTGGAGGAAGGGCCCGGGCGTGGCGTGGTGAGGCACCTGGGTGAGAAGTGGATGAAAAAGGAAGGCCTTAGCAGCGTGGGCAGCTTTGAAGAGCAAACTGGGTCTGAAATGGAGAAAAGACATTCTGCTGCAAACAGGCCGGCAGGTGAGGAGCGCTCCGGAGTTCAGGGTGACCTGATCTGACGACAACAGGAAGTGCAACAGAGAGAGGGAATAGCCTGACCTGAGGCGGTGGAAGAAATAATAGCAAGACATGATAGTTACCATGGTGTTAAAATACCTCGTGTCACGTGTCACGTTAAGCTTCTTTTTTTCTCTTTTGCTTCATTCGTGTCCTTGCAACATGTTAATGCCTTTGCAGCCTATCCAGTATGCTGAATTGAGATCTTTGGGGACAATATCTCCCCAAGGAAGACAGGAGCTTCCTGTTGGGGTCCACTCTGTGCACATACTTGTCCCCTCAAAGTGTGTCTGGTCTTTTTAGCCTTGGCGTCAAGGGATCTGAAATCCCTTGCCAGGCTGGGGTTTGATAAAGCTGCTGAGTGATGTAATTTGGAAAAAAAAAAATAATAATAATTGGAAACTATTTTTAAAGAGGCAACTGTTTTAGAAATTACTTCAGAAACATCAACAGGAGGCAGAAGTTTGAAAAACACAACTTACCATCAAAATCAAATATTTTTTAAGTATTCTTTTTTGATTTTTTAAAAATTATTTTACTGGGTTATCATGAAGATTTCTGGGTCCTGTAATTAATTGGTCATAGGCGGATTTTACATTGCAGAGGGTGGGTACCTGGTGTATTCTTTTGACATTTCTGTACAGTGAATGAAAGGGTATGTCCAGCTGATTTTATTTGCCACAAGTGTCATTAATTTCACCAAAGCCTAGATCTTGACCTTCCACAAGTGGACCCACATTAGCCAGACCTCAGAGACTGATGTACGTACGTACCTGAATTATGACCGACAGAGCAGAATGCTCATGTTTGTCAGGGCAAGCACCATTTCCCTTGGTAGATAAATGTATTCAAGAAGACAAATTCCATCCAGATGTTAGCTTAGTTAGCCTGGAGTTAGAATCAGTGAAATTGTATGGGTCACAAGAGAAATTTCTGATACAATGTCCTGAAAGAATGAGGCTGCTTACTTACCCCACCCATCCCTGTTCAGATGGCCTGTCAACTTCTGAGACTTTGGGCCCACCTTTCCTTCTTTCTTTCTCTCTCTCTCTCTTTCTTTCTTTCTTTCTTTCTTTCTCTCTTTCTTCTTATCATGTTTCTGCTGCTACTCTTACCTTCTCTGGAGTAGGAGAGTGGCCTTTCAAGTCAGATCCCATAAGCCTGTTGCCTTGCTGAAAGCCATCCAGTGTTGTCCTTGCATTTGGGATTAGAGCTAAACAGCCTGCCCTGGAGGCCAGGCCCCGCCCCACACCTCTGTAAGCAGCTCTGACATTACTTACCCCTCCTTTCTTTTCAGTTGCTACCCACCAGCCACTCTAACTCTAGCTCCTAGAACAAAATTGAGTTCTATCCTACCACAGGGCCTTTGCACTCACTTCTTCCTTTACCTGGAGCCCTCTTCCCTATATTGTCTCATAGCTAGGTTTTGTTTGGTCTTAGTGCAAAAGCCCCTCCTCTGGGACACCTTCTCTGCCCATTCAAAGGAAAGTCCTTTGAATGTCCAGGTGCACTTCTCCTGTTTTATATTCATCATAGCATTTGCCGCTACTTTGTGTGTTCTTGTTATTTGCTTTATTCTGTTACCTAGTGTCGGTCTCCCCATAGATCTTGTTCATTTTGTCAGTTTTCACTGGAACACCTAGAACAGTATCCAGCACATCATAGGTGCTCAATATGTGGTTGTTGGATGACTTAACTAATCAAGAAGAATATCTTTGTCAAGTGAACTAACACCAATCACCTCCTGGCACCTTCCCCTCCCAGGGCTGGTGTTTTCCTAAAGAAGAAGGCAATCCTATTCTGTTTCTACACCCACCCTTCCTAGTTAAAAAACAGGATGATTTAAAAAATCAGAATGGTCTGTTTCTCAGGACCCTCCACACGAGGCCAGATTCATTTCATAGCTTTTCATTCCAGACTGAGACCTAAAAAAAAAAAAAAAAAGGCTGCCTAGATTTGAAAAGAGGAGTCTTTTAGGCTTTGACTCTCACATGAGGCTGGACAGGCAGTCCCCGCTCTACAAAGAGGTGGTGTTCCCGAGGTTGCTTTGTGTATGGTGTTTGTTTCCAGCACAGAATGTGTTTTTCACTGCAAGCAACGTCCCCAGACTAGCCCACAAAAGCCTATTTAACCCACCATGCTCTGTAGAAAAAAAAAATATGTTGACGTTCTAGAAAACAAAACAGAGAGAACGAGTAAGAAATGCAATTTAAATGTGTACCTTAAAAAACCAATGCTTGAGGAAATGCAGCTTACAGCAGAGGAGGGTGAAGTGTAGGGCCCAGAGTGTGAAGATTGGGGAACTGAGTGGGAACCAGGCTGTCAGGGCCACACCTCACTCAACCTTGTGTCTGAGTGGCTGAGGCTGCAGACAAAAGCCCCCCCTCCCAGGGCACCTTGAGCTTGGGCAGGTCTGAGTTGGGCTGAGTGAGGGAGCATTCCTGTGGCTTAACCTGCAACAGGGGGCCGGCAGGTCTGCCACCAACTTTCATCGTTGAATTCTAGAGGTTAGAAGCAACCTGAGAGCTGTCCACACAATCAAGATCAAGTACGTACTAATCCAAGGGTTTGTGCGCTGTCACAAGTGTATGCTCAAGATGTTTTCCCATAAGTCAGCTGGACAACAGCTCGCCTAGCTGCCTGCTGGGCCGCCCGGCACCAAGGAAGACACAAGTCACACCAGTAACTGTGCCATTCACTCAGCTTTTATTGAGTGCAGGTTCATTCAAAGTAGAACGGCAACATGCATTAATATCCTACTCACAGTCTAAGACCGAAGAGAATTGTAACACACACACACACACACACACACACACACACACAGAGCAATCAATGGGGGATAATGAACCAGAGTCCCAGACTCTCAGTCTGCAGGTCCTGGAGACAGCACGGTGGGCAAGGGAGTTGTCAGCACCTTGCAAGGAAGGTCTCTGGGGCCAGGTGGGCAGCAGGGCAGGCGAGGTTCTCAGTCCTGCAGGGCAGAGTCTCCAGCAGCTGATGCCAAGGGAGATCAGCGAGCTCCGGCGTGTGGGGGCGTGTGGGACTCGGCTGTCTCAGAGGTGGTCTGGACCTGCCTCAGTTACACCTGGAAAATGGTGGGTGACTCTACCTTTCTGGGTCTTTTTGATAAATGTCCTGGCACCCCTGATGCCAAGTGAGAATTTTCCCAGGAACCTGTGGGTGGTGCATGGCTGTTCTGCTTGGCACCGTGATGGCAAGTGTGGAATTTCCTCAGGAGCTTATTTATGGGTGGTCCTGCTCTGCAGACAGGCTGTTCTGATCACATGTGCAGGGGTCAGCTGTGCCTCCTTGTCAGGTGTGCCAGCTCTGATTTAGGTCGTTTTCCTCTTGAACCAAAGGGTCACGGCCGACTGATGCCATTTTAATTGACTCCACTTTGTTTTATATACTTGATGCTCTGTTGATGGGACCAATGCCATTTCATTGGTCATGCTCTCCAATGAGCTTTCCTCAGGGAATTTCCGCTTGACTTATCCATGTATAAGCAGGATAAAACAACTTAAAAATAAAAGGTCCAGCTTTGAGGCCCTGGCTGGTAGCTTAGTGGATAAGGCGCTGGCCTGTAAACCCAAAGGTCACTGGTTCGATTCCCAGCCAGGGCACATAAACAGGTCTCCAGCCAGGTCCTTGGCTGGAGGCAGGTGAAAGGCAACCATACATTAATGTCTCTCTCCCTCTCTCCTTTCCCCTCTCTCTGGAAATAATAAGTAAAATCTTAAAATAAAAAAAAGTCCAGCTTTGGTTTCATCATTGAAAAATCATCATTCCATCATTGGAATGACCACTATATAATCTCAGGCATTTCCCCCATATCTGATCTTTGTGCTATTACCTTGACGTCAAAGCTTTTATTGCCCAGAAGTTTGGCCTCACAAAACAGAGAGGGGTCTCTTTATAGAACAACCCTTATAAGATAGCGCAACAATGGTGTGAGGGTTTGCTTTGTCTCATTTTAAGGGTTCTGTCTTTTATGGTCTTTGTTCTGACATGATTTTCTACTTCTTCTTTTTTTTTTTTTTAAAGATTGTATTCGCTATTTTTAGAGAGAAGGACAGGGAGGGAGGAAGAAAGGGAGAGAGAAGCATCCATGTACGGTTTTACCTGCCCTCAGCTATGGACCTGGCTTGCAACCTGGGTATGTACCCTGGCTGGGGATCGAACCAGCGACCCTTGGGTTCCCAGGCTGCCACCAATCCACTGAGCCACACCAAAAGTGAAGGGCTTACTTCCCTTTTTAATGTGAATCGCGCTTCCCCATTAAAAAAATGTTTTTCATTTTTAAAAAAGAACTAAAAGGACAGTTTAGAGTCATCTATACTATTGCACCAGAAACCACCCATGAAAGGTAGGGAGATTGGAGGGAGTGGGGTCAGACCATCGAGGAAAGTTGCAGGAAATTAGTTCCCACAGGGACAGGAGTTTGGGATGCAGAAGAGGAGGAAGAGGTCACCCTTGTAGTAGCAGCCAGCCCCTGTCCAACGGTCAGTGCAGCCTGGCCTGCCCCAGCCATCCCCCAGTTAGGCTGAACATGGAAGAATGTCAGTAGACATTAAAAATGTGACTGTTGAAGTCAAGTAGACCGATTCAGATCCAAGGTCTGTCACCAACAAGCCAGTGGCTAATGCACCTGAGCCTCTGTCTTCCCATCTGTAACATGGGGGTGCTGGTAAGGTTAGGAGCGCCTGATACCTGGTTGAAAGAAGGGGGGGCGGTTATTATCGCTCACATTTCAGGGACTGTTAACGAATGGAAAGCGTAAGCAATGTCCCCAAGGTGTCCCGGTGAATCAGTAACAGAGACGCGGAAAGGATTCTGGTTGCTGGCCCCTCTAAGCTTCTTCCCTGAAGTCTTGTTATCTCTGCATCCCACCCTTGTGTAGAAATGGGGGCTGTAAACTGCGATTTAACTTTCCTCATGAAGCCAGCGGGGCAACCCTTGCTTGCTTTTCTAATCTTCTACCGCAGAAGTGCCCTGAGGTCACGGAGCCAGGCCGGGCGCCGGTGGAATTTTCCCGTGGGCACGTGAGCACCCCTTTCTTGCCGCTGGTGGTATTCCGCAGCTGCTGGCCGCAGGAACGGGCCGGAACTCCAGCTGCTTGCTGAGCCAGTGTTCGCTGGGGGTGGGAGGGGTGGGGGTGGGTGGGGGGTGTTATGTGTGCAAAGTAATGGAATTTTCCCCTTCTGAGTAGTTTTGATGCAACCAACCGGAAGCGGGCTCTGACAGATGCTAAATTCATGTCTGATGACAAGAATGAGGTCATTCACTGTGCTTGTCAAACTGGCATGTGCGTCGGAATCACCCAGAGTAGCTTAAAAAGAAAAAAACAAAAGCAAAACCCCAACAACACCACAGATTGCTGGGCGCCACCCCCAGGGCTACTGACTCAGTAGGTGGGGTGGGGCCCAAGGCGGCGCATTTCCCTCGAGTTCTGGGGTCCCGCTGATGCCACTCTGTAAGGGGTAGGGCGCACAGGGGCAGGCCACCATGCGTGGCAGCTGAGGGAACCGCAGGAATGCACTAGTGTGCCCCTCTGAGAGTCTTTCTGGTGACCCTGCTGTCCCGTCCAATCAAAACCAGCCACTTCTGGGCCAGCATTGCTGTGGCAAGGGTGTTCTTTTTTAAAGAAAGAAAACAGCATCCCAGGAGCGGGCTCATAAGAAATATGTGTGTGGACTCTTTAATATTAATTATTTTTATCTCTCTTCTTTTTCCAGTGAGAAAATGCAGTTAATTTGGTCATTTTATCACATCATGATGTTTGGAGTCAAGGTCGGCAGATTTGACCTCCACTTTCAGTTTCAAGGAGAGACAAACACAGGCCCTGAGGGCTGATAATATTGTCCAGCTTTGACCCCGGGCCAGGGAAAAACCGGGGAGCAAGCCCTGGAAGAATGTGGCTGACCTGCTGAGGTGACCATGATCTTGCCTTTGGCCTCTCAAGGTCTTGCATGAGATTGCCCTGGTTAGAGTTTCTGCTTCTTTCTGCGTGAATTTGGATAGTTTACATTTTCTTCAAAAAAATTAGTTATTTCACTAATATTTAAAAAATATCAGCACAGATTTGTACAAATAACTTTTATAACAATTATGGTTTCTTATATACGAATAGTATGTTATATACCTGAAACCTTGGTGTGTCGGACAAAGTTCTAACCAACTTAGCTAGCCAGCTACAGTCAAAATAATTTCAATTACGCCAGTTTGGTGATTTCTAGGCCGACTTGTTAGTGGGGGCAGGATGGCCAAATAGAAACATTCTTGCTCCTAGAAATGGGGAAGCTGAGCTCTACCCTAGCCTTGGGGAAGCAAGTGCCTCCCGTCCTCACCTGTTTTCTTGTGTGACACTCACAGAAAAGGGAAAATCTTACCGCCCTGAGGTCCCATTTTCTCCTCTGAGGTAGCAGGAAGCCCTCTCAGCTGGTCAGAGTGGCTGACGGAGGAAGAAGCCCTTGCTCGCCTGGAGCCTCTTCTGTCTAGCAAGGGCTGTTTCCAGGCTCGGGAAGCCCTGTCACTATAGAGTTCTCTACAAGGTAACCGGAGTTGTCTAGCAGAGGCCATGCTTCTTTCTCCGATGTGTGCAGACGCTAAAGGCTCTGAACCCCTCTCTTGGGGTCTCTCCTGGGGTCTCTCTGTGCTGCGTCCATTCTCCTGTGCTGAGTCCCACGAACCAGTCTGGTGCCTAGCGGGGCACGAGAGCCTCACAGATGCTCCTTACTTCTCCGCTTGTGAGATTTTCCCTACTGATTCCCGGTTCACACCACGTGCACTGTTAATGCCTGTGCTCCTGTCCTTTCTGCGCAACCTATGCTATTTAATGGGCTTCATGCCAAGTGCTTTACACACATCATCCCATTGAACCCCCACGAGAGCTCGATCGTGAGGTATATTATCCCCAGTTCACAAATGGGACAGGCCTCATGCTCTGGAAAGTTACACAGTTTGTCCAAGATCACGCTGCTGGAAGAGGCAGAGCTAGAGTGTGACGCAAATTGCTTGGACATCATAGATAGTCTTCCTGAAAATGGCACACACAAGGGTCTTACTCAAATAAAATCAGTATGCTATGACAAATTTTTTAATAGCGGAGATTCAAGTGTAAGGGAGACCTCCTCTAATCTGTCCAAAAGAACCACATGGACTAGCAGGGGTCCTGATGTAATAGACCATCTCATAGCAGGCAGGGCTAGAGGTGTGGCGTCAGGGAGCCCGGTGCATTGACGTCAGAGGCTGGAGCGTTCACGTTCATGTTCACGGTTCAGGCAGCTCTCCCTCCTTCCCTGCTAGCCTGTTGACACTTACCCAATACTTCCCAGACCTCAGGGAACTGGTGTGTCTATGAGGGTTCCTTTGCACTGCTGCTTGAAGAAGATCGTTTGTTGCCTTGTTGTCGCAATGGAAGTCTGTGATAAGGAACATGTTTTGTAACCAGCATCTTCACTTTGAAGAAATTAACTTTATTATGTTTCATGAGCTAACACTGACCGATTGGATCCACAGTGCTTCAGACAGGCATGGAGCTGCAGAGGTCTCCTACCTTCCTGCCCGCATTTGGTTACAAAATAGCCTTTAATTCTTTTCCATAAGGCTCAAATGTCCTACTTCCACATGCTATTTTCAGTTTTTGTGAGCAAAATACTCTTCTGAGATCTGCCAGCCCTCGTATGAACTCATTCCCTTCTATTCTCCGTGGCTCAGCATGACATTCTCTAAGGTCCAAGCAGGGCCCAGCCTTCCAGATTCTTCCTTGACTCGACTTGCAACTGGATGAAACAGATTGTCACTTCAGAAAAGCCAGTAGGCCCCGAAGTGCCCCGAAGACTTGCCATAGCAAATAGGTGTACACACTTTCAAGACCCAGATACCATGTACGCACATCCACAGCTGGGTGACTTGTCTAACCAGTGAGGTGAGTGTTCATGTGGGGGTTGCGAAATGAAGCACAAGACTTTGTTGTCTCACTATACATCCATACACCTCAGTGTAGCTGCTTGGAGAGCCACACAGAAACACATGCAGAAATAGATACATTATGAAGAGAGGGCTGATGGGTGCATGGAGGCCTTCCTGTAAGAAGCATACAAAAGCCTTCACAGGTGCATGAAGTGAAAGGATGCCAGGAACTAGAAGGAAAGTAATAGTGTCATCAGCTGAAGAATCAGTGCATAATCAAAAGCCAAATAATAGGGCCCTGGAATTTCATGGAACTGTTGTTCCTGGATTGGACTCTGGGACAAGGAATAATTCCAAGAATGTAATTTGCTATGATTTCTGAGCACTGCAGAGGAACTGTTCTACACAGAAATGTCCCTGCTAGGAGGAAAGTGGTTTTATGCGAGTTGTATAACTGTTACCCCTTGAACTAATGTTCTTTAAATCTACATATTTACCATTTTGCTGTTTCCAAGTTCTTCCGTATTAGCCTTCTAATGATTAATTTGGTTCTCGGAAAAGTCTGTCACTGCTGCCCAACTCAACAGAAATTTAGTAATACCCAAAACAGTTCCCTTGGAGTTTTGTTTTTTCTCTCTCTCTTTTGGTGCTTCCTAGGGAAAAATTAAATCAGGCATATCTCTCACTGCTAAATGATAAATGTATCCAGGTGGTATATAAATTAGTCTCTTGAGAGTTTGATTAATAAAAATTTATTCAGTAGGACTTGAGCTAAGAAAAGTGAGTTTCTTATCTTTACCCCAAAACAGAGCTTCCTGGGGGAATTCACCCTAGTCCTTTACTGGTTAAAAAAATTAAATAGAATAAAATAAATTAAGAAAGGGAAAAAGAAAGAGCACACAAAACCAGATCTGCAATACAGCAGAGAAAGGGACCATCTGAAATAATGGCGTCAATACTGGAAAGAGAATGATTCCAATATTTGGGTAACAAACCCTTTGCAAGCCAGGTAGTATCTAATTCTTGGCTTTAATCTGTGTTGAAGAAGAACCTAAACACATTTTTAGCTGGTAGACCATAAAAAATGTTAGATGTTAGGTCACCGTGTGATTGTTGGTTTATAACTTGGAAGGGTTTGAGATAAGTAAAATTGCACAAAATTCATTCCACTTTTACTCATTTATTCATGGTAACAATATTCTTTGGTGCTTGTGTCCCTAAAAAATAAAATTAAGAAAAGAATTTATAATAAAGCTTGTAGCACTTATAAGTAATGCTAATTCAAAAAACTAAAACTAATTAAGAGGTACATTGCCAACAAAATTTTACTTTTCGTATTTAATAATTTTTTTTGTTTTATTTAATGGTATGCTAGTAATAATAGTCCAAAATAAAAGTTTTGAGGCCCTGGCTGGTAGCACAGTGGATAAGGTGCTGGCCTGCGAACCCAAAGGTCGCAGGTTCGATTCCCCAGCCAGGGCACATAACCAGGTTACAAACCAGGTCTCCGGTCAGGTCTGTGGCTGGAGGCAGGTGAAAAGCAACCATACATTGATGTCGCTCTCCCTCTCTGCCTCTCTCCCTTCCCCTCTTTCTAAAAATAATGAAATAAAATGTTTAAAAAAAAAAAAAGTTTTGAGCACCCAGGGCCTTATAGAAAATTTACCTAAGTTTGTATTTCAACTTCTATACATATGTCTATGTATGGCAGAGATGCATGAAAGAGTGTCAGTAAAACACCTTTAAGAATGAAATACATTATTTACAGCAGCACACCATTCAATGGAGGAGCTAGAATGGAAATGAAAGCTTTGGGAGAAAAAGGAACAACACCGTTTCCAATAGCCAAGAAGAGCTTACGCGTGTGTATTTTAAAATGGATGCCAAAGCTTTCAAATTGCTGTGGTTTTTATGCCACACTGGATGCGTTTAAAAGAGCGATATGATGGTTTTATTTGAAAATGTCAATCTTCGTAGTACGCCGGGACAGCAGTTCTCAGCGTGTGGTCCCTGAGCCCGCAGCACGGGGGTCGCTGGCAGAAATGCACGTTCTGAGGCCCTGGCCCAAGCCCACTGAACCAGCCGCTCTGTGATTTAACCTGCCCCCAGCTGGTCCTGACCCAGGGTCAAGTCTGAGAACCATCGGATCAGAAACGATGGCCTCTGCAGTTACTTCAACTTGCAATGAGACTTCGTGTTCATCTCCAATGTGTGAGGGGACTCATGGTCTTGCAAAAATACGCAAGTAACACACAGTGCTCTGCATTTCTTTCTATCTTTACTTAAAAACAAACAAAAAAAAGATTGACTTGTTTATTTTTAGAGAGGGGGGAAAGGAGGGAGCGAGAGGGAGAGGAACTTTTGATCAATTGTTTGCCTCTCACACGTCCCCAGATGGGGACCTGGCCCGCAACCCAGGCATGTGCCCTGACTGGGAATCAAACCAGTGACCGATATCCAATCCACTGAGCCACACCAGCCAGCTCGCTCGCTCTCTTTAAAGGAAAGAGGAGTAGAGGACTGGCTGAGCCTCAAGGGTTTCATGTAGGAAGTGGGTGTACCAGAGCCAGAAGAGGGTGGCAGGCCGGGGGGACAGTCTGAGAAACACAAGCAGGAGTGAGGGGACAGGTGGGCTACCTTGGAGCCTGGAACAAGGGGTAAGAGTAGTTGGAAATGAGTTCAGAAAGACGAAGGCAGAGATGCTAGGACTTTATTTGGAGCAGGAGGGAGGTGTGGTTGGAGATGTGATTTGTTGGAACGAGCCTGGGGGACACCAGGTAGGAGAGACCAGAGACAGTGAGACCAGGTGCCGGGGTGGCACCCTGGAGCCCATCTTTGCCCCAGGTGGATCACCACCCTCCGTTAGCTGAAGCAGTCCCTGTCCTTTATCACTGAAAAGCACAGGTCATACCCATCTGGGGTTTAATAAGAAGTTTATTTGGTTCCTGGCACCAAGCTCCTTCTATATACGCAGCACACCTGAGTTAACAGGGGAATCAGGGTGGCACCCTGAGTAGCCTCAGCCAGGATGGGGCTGGTCACCGGAAAAAGCAAGTCGTGAGGAGGTTGGGACATTCAGCCCCACACACTGACTCTGGGAAGGAGGAAGGGGATGGGAGTTGTCTCCTTATGGAGGCTCCATAAAATCTGAACAAGGTTTGATGAGCTTCCGGGGGCCGGCAGGACCCACCTCTCACCTCTATCCTTTATACCCTCTAACGCAAGGGCCTGGTTCTCTGCGTTCGAGTCACACCAGCAGGTGACTCTGTCCTGGGGAGCAGCTTGTGGGGACCTCCTATTTCCAGTCATCGGGTCAGGAGCACAGGGGACAACCTGGACCTGTGAGCGGTGACTGAAACGGGGACTTGTGGGGGGTGGGGGGCTTCAGCCTTCACTTGTGGTACCTGAGGCTGTCTCCAGGTAGTGTCAGAACCGGGTGGAATTTGTAAGGCCCCCAGTCGGTGTCACTGAGAATTGGGAGGATTGCTTGGTGGTAGAAAACACACCTGACGACCTAACCCAGGGTGACGGGCAAACCTGGGGACTGAAGGAGTCTCGCTGCTGCTCAGAGGAGGCTCTCTATGGTCCACCTGTTGGCTTTGGGCCCTGGCCGGGTGCCATGTTTGAAGTCCTTGCCATTCCCTAAGTCACGATGGTGCTGATGCGTGGGGAAGGGAAGAATCCTCCCTTCCCTGCGGTGGTTCTTTCGGCTGGTTGGAGAATCAAATCAACAGGAGAGATTGAGGAGAGAAAATCAAATTTGATTTCGTGCACGTGGGAACCTCCTGTATAGGGGAGAGTCAGAGACCCCGCCTGTAGGAGAGGGTCAGGGACAGAGGAAAGGGAGGCCTATGTGACATCCTGAGCTAGGGACGAGGTAAGGCACCTTGGGACTTCAGAGGGTCCTGCAGGGCAATAAGAAAAGCGTATGTTCTGTAATTAGCAGTTTGCCCTGCCCTATAGATACGTCCAAAGAGGTTATTTCTGACAACGTCTTATTATGGGCAAAGCCTCTAACACAGATTTCTCTAGATAGTTAAGGTGGGGATGGGGGTGGGGTGGAGGCAGAACTCAAGCTAATTGGCATACCGCAGAGGCACTTCCAGGGGGTGGCTCATTATGAACCCCTGCACCCACCTCCTGCAATCAATGAGGAGTCTGCAAAATGCCAGGGGTTGTTCAGGCAGAAGGAATGTACAATTTTCTTGAGAACATTATTGTTATCTTTGTTTCTATTTAACCGAGGACTGGCCAGGGAGAAAAGGCATTACATCATCCAAGCCGTATCTCATTGGCTGTCCATTCCCCAAGGGGAGGTTCTCTTTCCAGTTGCTTAGTTCTTCTAAGCCTGACCTGAACGCTGACGACCATCCTGTCACTTCAGTTTCCAGGTTCAATGTCACTAGGTTAGGGCAAGAGAGTGAGATAGCACAAGGATGGGAAATGTAAGTTGACAGAGTGGTGCCCCTCGGACTCAGCTGCTCCAATCCCTGTGCTTTCCCCTTCTCGATGCTTTTGGTTTTGCACCGCAGCATTCATGCGTAATGCAATATGCATGAGGGACAGGGATAATGAAGCGGTGACACTGGCGTTGCTACTTAGCGTCCTATAAAATGGGGCGCAAACAAATTGGTTTGGTGGGGGCCTTTCCTCACAAAGCTTCAGGGTCAGTTCCTGCCCGTGAGCTTATGAGTTTCAGGTGCCTTCTCGGTTTTCATTATCTGTCCCATTGCTTGAAGGTTAACAATTGAAGTGATTTTTTTTTTTTTTTAAAAAGAAGCCTTATACAACGATGTTGAAAACAGGGAGGAAATCATCCCAATTTCTTTTCCCCAGACTTTAATTTGATGTTCCTTTTGGATGAGAAGAATGAAAAGGAATATCTCATTTACTTGGCAGGGGAAAAAAAAAAAAAAAAACACCAAACCAACATAATCCATCAAACAGTCCCAATCACTTGATGAAAAAAAGATGTGAAGAATAAAAGATCAAAGGGATTTTATTTGAAAATAATCACTGGGCATGTTCTGTAAGGACCATTTTCTTTTTCATTTCTGAGTGCAACGTTAGTGAAATTACTTGGTGGCGAATAGCACCAGAGCAATGGCCCGGGAGACAGGACTCCTTGGTTCCTGAAACAATGACAAAAGGTAGCACCCTCTGGTGACTCAGTCTTTCTCAGGACTTGAAGCTCCTCTGAAAGGGCCTCCCCCAATCCCAGCCATGTTCCGTCAGGGGTGGTGGGCTACCTTTCTCCTGGCCTGTGGAAGCCCTGGAGGTGCCATCACTTTTCTGAGGATACACAGCCCCTCCCAATCCAGCGACACCCAGGGGCTGCAGCTCCTGGGAAGATCTCTGCCCAGGTAAGGATCTCAGTCCCAGGAGCCACACACCCAGCAGCCTCCTGGGTCGGGCCCCTGAGCAGGGAGTCCCCAGGGCAGTCAGCCCCCAGGCCTGTCAGCGTCACAGGCTCAGGAGGCTCTTGCCCCAGAGGTGTGCTTTCCTGTCACTCACGTTCCTGTCTTTGGAACATTGGGCAAATTCACCGCAATGGTGTCCAAAAGCATCCTTCCATGAAAGTGTGTTTTGTGCAGGACTTTTCTATTTCCCAGGGAGATTGGGGTGATAGTTTTACACCTGAGTGTTAAAAGCCAACATGGAACCCTGGTTGGTAGCACAGTGGATAAGGTGACGGCCTGCGAATCTAAAGGTCGCTGGTTCGATTCTCAGCCAGGGCACATACCCGGCTGAGTCTCCAGCCAGGTCCGTGGCTGAAGGCAGGTGAAAGGCAAACACACATTGATGTCTCTCTCCCTCTCTGCCTCTCTCCCTTCCCCTCTCTCTAAAAATAATAAATAAAATCTAAAAAAAACCCCACCACAACAACAAAAAGCTCTTTCTACAGACGCGTTTCAGCTGGAGAGAGTGGAGACTCAGATGGTTCTGGTAAAGCAAGTGAAGATAGATTGATCGGTAGCGTCTCCCATCCAACTGTTCCCGACTATGACGTCAGAGGGGGCGGGGCCTCGCGGACGCAGGACCTGCTGACAGCCGGTGACGCGTCACAAAGCGCTGTGAGGGGCTTCTCTGGGGTCAGGGTTGAGTCCCCTCTCAGCCAAGCTTGAGGGCGGCTATAAATACACACCCTGGAAACTCCCAGGTCCACCCCGGGGAGGAGAACCTGACGTCAAGTTGCTGGAGGCCGTGAGTCACGGAGGTTTGGATGTTGACACGGATGAAATCGCATTTGTGGTCACAGACTAGCGAAGCCTGATGTAGTTTGGCTACGCAGACACAGAGATGATTTCCAGAAGAGGTATTCTTCAGAGTTTTGCAGTCAGCTCTCTAATCTAAGCACTTCCCATCATTCACTACAGAAGGCCAGAACGGCTCCAGACGCACGCTGTCTCTTCTGGGTGTCATTTGGTGCAGCGCGCGGTCCCCGCTGCATGGCCAACCACCTGGTCCACCGTTGTCTGCAGTGATGGGTTTGACCAGGGGCCTGGCACCATGCAGCAGACTTCCCGCCAGGGCAGGGGCATCTCAGAAGTTTCTCACTTATCCAAGTGCTGTCTTGAGTCTTGAGGTGACCACGTGACCCTCCAGCAATCATTTAGAACCTTTTAAAACCATTTCCCTGAGGGATGTTCCTCACACGGCCACCAGGACTACTATAGTTGCAAGGCCGTGACCTCAGGAAGGTAAAATTAGGGCAATGGTGTGATTCCAGGTGGAACAGCTCAGGACTTGTTTTTTAGTGCCAAGATGAACCATACTGTTTTTAATGGCAACAAACTATAACTAAAACATGTATACTTCAAAAAACAGATGTTGACGATAATTCCAAGCCGTATTCCAGAAAGACTTTAGAAAATGATAATATTCAGTAAGTGCTTGGCACATTAAAGATGATATGCATGTCAATAGAAAACCTCTGGAGTTTGGTCAAGCAGATACAGACTTGATAATGCATGCAGTCCGTATTTTCTCACAATCTCTGATTTGAACCTGGCAGGCAGGCAAGTGGTCCTTCAGGAGCCCAAAGACGGTCCTCCCTAAGGAGAAAATGATGCCTCTGGACCCTGCTCAGGGTGTTGTGTGCGCTGGGAGTGCAGGTGTGTCGGTACCAGGATGCCAGCGTGCTGAAAGCCGCCAGACCTGTCATGCCAGCCTGGGGAGGGAGCCATGGAAGGAGAGAGCCATGGCAGCAATCGGAGGGTCTGCTCAGAGACAGACAGCAGCAGCCCGTAAAGCAGGGGCTGGGGGGGGAGTGCGGGAGGTCCTGGGAGCCAAGCGAAGAGACTGGAGGAGGAAGGAGTGACCACCTCCTCATTTGGACCATGGCGTCAGAGCTACAAATACTGAGACCTGAGTTTTCCCGTAAAAGTTGAAACCGGCCCGGTTTCCTGCAGTAAGATGTTGCCCTTTTCATGTAAGTGCTCTTTTACGATGTGGGAAATGTATGTTGTCATCACCACGACCATTCTTTGAAAATGTATTTATTTATTTACTTTTAGAGAGAGGGGAAGGGAGAGAAACATTAATGTGAGAGCGAAACACTGATCATTTGCCTCCCATAGGCACTCTGACTGGGGACTGAACCCACAACTGAGGCAGGTACCCTGACTGGAGATCGAACTGGAGACCTCGCAGTTTGCAGGGTGGTGCCCGACCAACTGAGCCATGCTGGTCAGGACCTCATCACCACTACTTTTAATTTAGCTTATCATGAAGCATATTTTCAAAGTGTTTTGCTATTGTTTTCATCAACAGAGCCTTGTCACTGGGCCAGTATTCAGTGCATTTGGCTCAGAGTGGGAAAGACACTTCTGCCTTTTGCGTCCAACTGCCGCCCCAACACCTGCACTGGACGGGCACATAAGCCCCTCAGACCTGACGGGCCCGACACTGAGCTCCCGGACCCCACTCCCAAATCTCTTTTTCCTCCATTCTTCCCCGTCTCAGTAAGTGGCAAGTTGCATTCACTTGGGCTGAGATAACTTAGACTTGTCATGAGTTGAACGGAGGATCCCTAAAAAGATATGTCCATGTCCCGCTACCTATGCGTGTGACCTTATTTGAGAATAGGGTCTTTACAGGTGTAATTAAGTTAAGGGTCTTTGGATCATCCTGGAATATCTGTGTGGGCCCTAAACCCAATGACGTGTCCTCATAGAGACAAAAAAGGAGATGACACAGCCACAGAGAAGGAAGGCCATGCGAGGATGGAAGCAGACACCTCATGTAAGTGGAATCGAACAGTATTCGTCATTCTGTGACTGGCTTATTTCACTTAGCATAATGTCCCCAAGCTTCATCCGTATTGCAGCCTGGGTCAGGATTTCCTTCCTTTTTAAGTTGGAAAGTTGTATTTTCCAAGACGGGACACCTTTTCTTCCCCTGCTGCTCCCCTGGGGTTCACCGCATTCAATCGTCTGTCCAGTTTAAGGCAAGAAACCAAACTTGCTTCTGGGGTGAAGCTGTGAGGTTGAAAACCATGCATCACAGGGTTCCCCCCTGTTCTGTTTTCCACGGTATCAACCAGCTCAGGTGGGCTCCCTGGTGGGCATGCACAGACTCAGGGGCTTGGAGCAAACAGGAAAGTGAAGCTCTGAACATACCAAAACAAACCAAATCTGAAGGTGGCTGTTTACATTACAAGAGGACGTTGAACTTAGAAAAGAAACCCGTGCTGCGTGCCTATAAATAGCAGCTCCCTGGGGCAAAGAGTGCTTGTTTACTTGACTAAATGGTTGGAGTCAGGGAGATCTGGAATGGAAACCTTAGCAGGTCTAAGTGGTCCTGTGACGCTCAGTCAGGAATGATGGCAAGTTATTGCTGAAGCAGTTGTGCAATCACTGATGAAAGAAAATTGATATGCCCCCTTCCCTTAGATCATCTTAAAACGACTCTTTGAACAACACATTTTTGACAGGAAGCTGAGCATACTCACACAGCTGCCGTGTGGAGCCGTCTGGCATTGCGACACACACAGGATGACATTCCGAAGACAGTGGAGCTGTCAGCATTTTCACCAGCTAAGCACGTAAGGTAGGTTTGTTCACACACAGGCAGACCGGGCCAGATTCATGATTTCTCATTTGCAAAGTGCGCACATGCAATCTTTTTACGTATGTGGTTTGTTAAAAACAAAAACAAAAAACAGCCCTGGCTGGTGTGGCTCAGTGGATTAAGAGCCGACCTGTGAACCACAGGGTCACCAGTTTGATTCCTAGTCAGGGCACATGCCTGGACTGTGAGCCAGGTCCCCAGCTAGGGGCCAAAAGCAACCAATCGATGTTTCTGTCCCTCCTTCCTCCCTCTCCAGAAGTAAAAAAATAGAATCTTTAGGGCCCTGGCTGGTAGCACAGTGGATAAGGTGCTGGCCTGCGAACACAGAGGTCACTGGTTTGATTCCCAGCCAGGGCACAAAACCAGGTTGCAAGCCAGGTCTCCAGCCAGGTCTGTGGCTGGAGGCAGGTGAAAGGCAACCATACATTGATGTCTCTCTCCCTCTCTGCCTCTCTCCCTTCCCCTCTCTCTAAAAATAATAAATAAAATCTTAAAAAAAAAAAAAGGAATCTTTAAAAGAAAACCAAAAGAACAACTTGCTTTTTAATCACGGTCAGGGTGTAAAGGCCTTGAAAGCACGGTGAGCCCCAGCAATTGTGAGCCACTGGCAATGTGAGTTTTCCAAATAACGAGTGTGACCATAAAATCATGGCCATTTGAAAAGAAAGTGTTGGGATAAACATAACCTGAAATTTTGTACTTCCCAAGAAAATTTAGTAGTCAAAATAAAACCTTCAAAAGGACATCTGCTGAGGCTTTGGAGGTTATGTGCTTTATACAACTTTTATTGAATTCTTGGTTAAATACACCATTCCAGGAGATTTATTTTTAACTGTTAAGGCCAAAATTCAATTTCTCCATGACAAAATCTCCTACAGCAGGCTGAGCAGGGAACTTGATTTTGTCAACCTTGACACTTAGAGTAAGACACAATCATTTCTGTCACCAGAGGGCACCAAAACTCAAGTTGCTGGGAAAATCGTGAACCGCAGGTCCCTGTAGCAGAGACTAAAAGCCCTGGCAGGTCCTTCTCACGATCTGACAAGCCCTTCCCTAATTATTTCTGCAGACCGAGAATGTCTCCCATAAGGAATAACTTTCCAATAGCTTGTTTTCAGAACCAGCCTATTATTTGACCAGTGTCCCATCCCCAAATCCTCAACACCAGCACATGCATTCATTTAGCTTATATGTATTTATTAAGCAATTACTATGTGCCAGGCCTGGGGGGGGGTGGGCAAGAAAAGCAGGGCCTCTGTTCTCTGGAACTTGCAGTCTAGGCGGGAAGACCGGCTTGAAGCAAACCCTGACCATGCAGTGGGATACAGGTTGTGATGAAGGCAAGCAGGGGCTGCGGTTGCTGTGAGCAGGGGCCCTATGGCTTCTGTAACGAATGATCAGAGTCCTAGGAGAAAATAGAGGACAAAATACCTTCTTTGGATGAGTGAGGGGGTCTAGAAATCAGATTGGATAGGAGAGGAGGGAGTGAATATATCAGACCAAGAGAACACTGGTGTCCCTGAAGGTGAGGAGCAGGGCATAGTCTGCAAGGATGGATGTTGTTTGTTGATCAAGAAACTACAAACCAAAGGGAGCTGACTGCAGAGAGCTTCCTGGGGGTCAGTGGGAGGCTCCGGTGAAAGGTGCCAGGGAGCTGGAGGCCTGGATTGTGGTGAGTGGGGTTATGGATGGCGAGAACAAACAACAAACAACTTTGGCGGAGAGGAAGGAGAGAGGTTAGCAGTGGGGACTGAGGGAGAGTTTATTTTATTTTATTTTATTTTATTTTTAAAGATTTTATTTCATTATTTTTAGAAAGAGGGCAAGGGAGAGAGGCAGAGAGGGAGAGAGACATCAATGTATGGTTGCGTTTCACCTGCCTCCAACCACAGACCTGACTGGAGACCTGGTTTG
Source organism: Noctilio leporinus (assembly GCA_004026585.1). Classification (NCBI taxonomy): domain Eukaryota; kingdom Metazoa; phylum Chordata; class Mammalia; order Chiroptera; family Noctilionidae; genus Noctilio; species Noctilio leporinus. The sequence goes on from PVIW01000654.1 coordinate 367,924, forward strand.
CAACCTGGTTATGTGCCCTGGCTGGGGAATCGAACCTGCGACCTTTGGGTTCCCAGGCCGGCGCCTTAACCACTGTGCTACCAGCCAGGGCATGATTTTATTTTTTAAGATGAGATAAAATGAATATGTTAAATGCTGATGCAAACTGTCCACAGGAAGGAAGAGACTGAAGATAAAGAGGCACTAATGTCCACTGTACCTGGAGGAAAGGGCAGAAGGCAGGTGTGGCAATTTGGTGGCAAATGTCATGGGTGTTCTTCTCTGGCAACATCTGTTTTCTCCTGCGTGAAGCAGCATGGGGTGATCTGCTGAGGGTGCAGGGGATAAGCTATGTTTGCAGAGGGAGGCTTGAAGCCATCCCCCCAGAGATCAGAAAAAAGTTGACCCAACAAACAAGAAGGGGGAGGGGGGAGAGGTCACGGAGATGTTCCCCAGGAAGTCATGAGTAAGCTGGTTGGAAGGATAAAAGTTACTGGATTGTGTATGGTTTCCAAGGAAATGTGATCTGGCATGTGAAGGTCAAGGGTTGTCCTGAGAAGCTCTGGTTATCATGGGGGACCTTGAGGCCACCTGAGATGTTAACAAGTCTTGGGTACAAAGAGTCCGAGTCGTGTCTCAAAATCCTCACAGGAAGCTGCTGTACAGTTCTGGTGCCAGGAGGCTAAACTCACCGTGGACATGGTGCATGGCTGGCTGACAAAGGGTCTGTAAACTATCTAATGATGATGGCCTGTTTGTTTGTTTTTCTTCCAAACTATGACAAAAGCTAAGTTGCCTCAGTATAAAAAATTACCTCAAGTGATCTACCAATGGATCCAGTCAATTGTGCAATAAATGAATGCAAACAAAGAAAATCTGTAAAACAGTCAATGGCTGTTTTTATAAAGACATTTCCTTAATCAGCATCAATGACTTCACTTCAAAGCCAAACAGTGTTTTACATTCTAAACTGGTTTGCATTATCCATTCTTTGATTCCTTTGTCTAAGTGGGTTTAATCCAGAGTTAGCTAAATCTCTACATTTAATGCCACAGTTAAGCCTCATAATTCATTTTCTGTCTCAGTGAAAATGGAACAGAGCTGACCACTGTACTCATCATAATAGCCTTTACTATCCTTATTGAAGATGGCTATTAATTTCACATTGCCAAATCCTGCTCCTTTTATCTTTTTCACAGTGTGTATCTCTCTACCCCTTTACGTGTAAATCTAAAACTCACCCTTTTAAAAAGCGACAGGTTTGCTAGAACCATGTGTTTATTACGAGAATCTAAAGACAAGTCAGTACTAGAACATGGGAGATACCATGTCTAGGAAAATGTCTACCGTAACAAAGAATTATTTTTTGCAGATATAAATTTTGCCATCTGTTAAATAAGCCAGGGTCTCTCTTTTTCTGAGCTTCAACCAAATGGAACTAGTCCAGGATGTGTTTTTTGTTTGCTTGTTTGTTTAATTTTATTTTTTATTTAATTTTATTTGTCTCTGCTGGTCAGCAGGTGGTGGCAGTCAGAGCCATTATATGCCAATGTGCCAGCATGTGGGCTAAATGCCTTATATACACCTTAGTTAAACATCACAAGACTGCCACGAGGTAGATATTTTTATTTATTTATTTTAAAAGATTTTATTTATTATTTTTAGAGAGTGGGGAAGGGGGAGAGGCAGAGAGGGAGAGACACATCAATGTATGGTTGCCTTTCACCTGCCTCCAGCTAAGGACCTGGCTGGATACCTGGCTTGCAACCTGGTTATGTGCCCTGGCTGAGAATCAAACCAGCGACCTTTTGGGTTCGCAGGCCAGCGCCTTATCCACTGTTCCACTAGCCAGGGCTAGATATTTTTATTATACCCATTTTGTGGACAAGGGAATAAGCTTAGAGCTTAGGTTCATCCCTGATGAAATCAAAGTTATATGAGTTAAAAACCCAAAATCCATGCTGTTAATGAACTGTTTACTACTACACTAAGAATGCAGAGATAGTGTGCATGGGAGGGAGAAAGAGAGATGATGGTGAAGATGCTGGAAGGGGCAGGGACAGGTACAGAGAGACAGAATACAGAATATGGTGGGAGGTTTAGGAACGAGTGAAGCGGAGAAGTATTAAACCAATAAGAAAAGTGAAGAAGCACCTATTTACGGGTCTGTCCTGAAAGTATTGAGCACAAATTGTTTTCATATACTCACACATTGGCTCGATACTTTCGGGACAGGCCTTGTAGTGACTGGCAGATTACAAAATGAGGTGTAGGAAACTCTTGTCCCTTCAAGAATATGCTTTTTCTTTTTCTTTTCTTTTCTTTTCTTTTCTTTTTTTCACTTCATGGACACCAGTAAGAATTGGGGACAGCCTAGAATAACTTTTCTTAACAGTATCCTGATTTTCCTACTTGTAAGCATCAGTTCCCGGGTGGGAGTAGACAAGTGGTCCCTATTAAGCCAGTCAGATGTTGGTTTCACGTTGGAATTTGATTCGTAGATGCACCGTTTCATCCTAGAGGTGGGTCCTCATCAGAATTTTCCTGCCACAGGGTTACGTTCAACGTTTGGGTTTAAATCTGGACTCAATCCTATTTCGTTGACCTGTACGTTTTCCCAAGTGCCAGGATCACAGTCTTGCTTATTATTGCTTTGTCATATGTTTTTAAATTGAGATGCATGGGTCTTCCAATTTTGTTCTTTCTTGTATTTTGGACTTGAGAACAAATGTTTATTTCAAAAATATGGAATGCTTCACGAATTTGCTTGTCATCCTTGCGCAGGGGCCAATTTTAGTCTATGTGCTGTTGAAGCGAGCACTTGTTCTTATTTTTTAAGATCCTTTAATTATCTGAGTCCCTTCTGTTTTCATGTAAACTTTAGGATTAGCTCGTTTATTCATTCCCGCAAAAAAGGCAGCTGAGATTTTCATAAAGATTGTACTGAGGCTGTAGATCAATTAGAATATTACCACGTTCGTAATACTGCCTTCCATCCATGAGTTCAGCAAGTTTTTCTGTTTATTTACATCTCTTTAATTTCTTTCAGTGATGGTTTGTAGTTTGCAGTATATGTATCTTGCATCTGTTAAATTTGTTCCTCAATATTTTATTCTTTTGGCATATAATCTGGGGAAGATTACAGCCACCAAATGGTTGCTCACACTAAAAATATTTATAGTTGTATAGATGGAAAAGCCATGGGTTTCACCTATTCCACGCTGGGAGCATAGCTGTCCAACTTCTCTGGTTAATCCAACTGATGAAGGAAGCCCAGATCGGTGTGATTTGGTGAGCTCTATCAAGAACTTTCTCTGTTTCTCTTAAGACTGTGGAGACTCCCAACGTCTACAGTTCTCTCCATGGCTGTCAGAGTCACTGAGGAGAAAAGAAGTCCTCAGAACACACAGTGTGAATAATGGCAGCAAGAGAGGTTCCTGGTTATAGCCCATTCATACATTTCTGAAATGTAGGTCAGATCCAGAGGAAGGGAAAGAAGCTTCCTACTGAAGTTTCATGGGCAACAAGTGTCTGGAAATCTCCAAATGTAATTTTTCGGTGTAAACTGAACTGCAGAAATCTGGGATGCAGCAGCCTGCTTTATGTTTATCGAAGTTGTCCAAAGTGATGCTGAAATGTTGTAAAAATTATATAGCGAACATTTATAGTTAGTTTAACAGATGTGACCATCGTCCTCAACTGAAAAGCTGTCAGGATCTCAACAACCAGATACAAAAATGATCGAGGAATTCCATAAAATCCTGTCTTCTAGGAAGGAGACCATTTTTGTTTGGTTGCTACACATCCCTGTGCATATTTTACTACCTTGCACCCACAATTTTATCTTTAAAAAAGGTACTGCCCAGGGAGAAACAGTCACAAATAATGTTTTTAAAGATTTGAACTTGGTTGGGACAACTTAGATGTTTTGATGACCCCAACCAAGCTCTCAAAACACAAAGGGTTTGAGCAAACATGGGAAAATCTCATCCCTACAGTGGGGTAGACACCGCCAGGGGCCTTATCTATGCTCTACTTTGATTTTGGATCTTTAGAGATGGGGCCTTATTAGCAGTTAAAGTAATGCCACTTGCTAAGTGCTACTCAGTGATGATGAATGCTACACAATGTCCAGGGTAGCAGGACATCGGGTGGCTGCAGAGGCAACCAACAGCAGGAGCTCTGATTCCATGGTCCCGTCCATTACCCTTCAGGTGAAGACGCCTCACTGCTCCGTGGAACCATCCTAGTTCCCACTGGGGGAAAATAGGATTTTGCTGGGCCAGTCATGGAAATGTTGTTTTCCTGGCCAGTGATCGATTTAAGGGTGGGCTCCTGGCCTAATTAGACCTGAAGTAAGCAGGTTGGGGAAGCTTTCTAAAGAAGGTATCCTTTCTTCTATTAGAGGCTGTTATGCCTACAATGCCTGTAAGTGTCACAGCATCTTGTGACTCTGGCACAAAGCCGGCGCATGACGCACAAGAGATGGGTTGAAGCTGGGTCCTTCATGATGTTATGAGGCCATCGAACCCTGAAGCAACCTACCCTGAGACTCTCAACACTGAGATAATTAATCTTTCTTCATGTGTAAGCCAACATCAGCCAGGACTTCCTGTTATGTCCTTCCCCAGACACTCTGTTACTGCTGCAAAGAGAGCCTTCTGCCTTAGGGGCTGTGTCTCGGCCTCTGGAGGACTAGAAAGGCAGCCTATGATTGAGCCAAGAGCCCTGACCTTGGGGTCACAATTACTAGCTCTACGTCACACCTACTTGTGTCTTCTCAGCCCGGAGAGCATCGCATGAGTGATGCTCACACATGGGCTGCTAGTGAAGGTGAAATGCAGTCCAAGTGTGTAAAAGGCTACCAGATCGAGCTCCTTGAGGGCAGATACCTTTGTCTTCCTCACATAGGCCCCTGTCAAGCAGCAAATACTTACATGTCACCTACTATATGCCAGTACTTCTCATGTGTTAAGAATTTTTCATGTATGAACTCAATGCTCACAACGCTATATCATTGCTCCCTTTAGGTAAAGAAAAGCTCAGAGATTAAGGCCCTCCAGATTGGGGGTAGTAGAACCAGGATTTAAATTCAGGTGGTCTTTCTCCATAGTAGGGGCTCAGTACTATTAAATGGATGAATGTACCTAGTAAGAATTCAATGAATGTCTATTGAACAAATGAGATGTAGTAGCTGAACAATTTAAAGGTCTCAAGAAAGACTGTGATACCATGAATTTTCTTCTGTTGGGAAAATAAGTTCTTCCAAGTGTCCCAGGTTTCTGTGACCCCAGGTTAATTGGGGGTGCATCTTTTCATGGTAAAAAGAAGGTACCCAGGACAGCCACCAGCGGCGTCAAGGACTAGTCTCTAGAGAATCTGAAATGAAGAGCCTACCTAATTTCTCCTAGTTTCCTGTCACCTCCTCTCCCAAGTGGCTCACAGCAGCCTGGCCACACACACTGTAACTAGTCATAGCTAAGGATTGGTTATGTGGTGTATTTTTCTCACTGCTCTGCCCTGTCCCCCTGCCCTCTGGCACTCCCACACCTCTGTCCCCATCCTCAGCACCAGCACCCTCCCCCCACCATTAAAACCTGTGATCAACAGTAGTCCTGAAGGAAAGAGCTCTAACAATGACATCAAACACATTAACGACAAAGAATAAATTCCGCATGAAGAGATGCAATGAATGTGTTCTTCCTCTGAAGACATTAATAGGACATTTCTCAACCCCAAGAGGTTGAGCTGACAGGCCAGTAGGAAAGAGTTGGTTTGGGAAGGAAGAGTGACAAGTGACATCTTAGACAGAGGCCACTTAGCCTTCCTACCAGACCCTGCATTTAACCACATCAATTATCCGATCCCCTCTGCAGTATGTGGCCCTCCTCCACCCTTCACCATGCCTTCCCTTCCCTCCACACGGCCCTCCTTCCTCTCTTCCCAGGAGAATCATGGTTTCCATGATTTGGTGAAAGTCTCCTTCAGGACAGAGAAAGCCAACCGTAGAACTGATCTTTGGGGACATATTGCATTCAAAACACTCCATATTTCAGGACCCACACAGCTTATAAATATGAACAGAACAAGTTTAACACAGAAAGGAGGGCTTGCTAAACATTAAACTCTAAGTTAGCACCGTCCAATAGAAATATAATGGAAGCTACATGCTAATTTAAAACTTCCTGGTAACCACATTAGAAAAGTAAAAAGAAACAAGTGGAATCAATTTTAATAATATATTTAGTTAACTCTGTGTAGAAAATAGCAGCATTTCAACATGTAAGCAACATAAGTTATGAATGAGATAGTTCATGTATTGTTTTCATACTGAACTTTGAAATCCAATTCTACACTTATGATACATGTGGGTTCAGAGAAGCCACATTGCTGGTACATACGAGTGAGCCAAGAGGATACCACATTGGAGCCTGCAGCTCTAACCTATTCATGTTTTTCCACATATTCTCCTAATTTACCTAAATAGTTACATACATGTTTTCATATATCTAACCAGTGATCAAGCTCACTTGACTTCTTTCCCCTGAATTCCTGTAGACATGTATGTGTTATATATTTCTGTGTTGCATGAATTACATATATTGAAATATACACTAATCTAATCTCTACGCTTGGTATGAGCCATGTCAATGGTTTACCATTTGTAATATCAATCTGCGGATCTTCTATTGTGTTATTGTACCGATTGTTTCAATGTTCTCCTATGGGGCAGCTGGGTAATTTACCATTGTTTAAAGTACTACTGCTACAAATGCTTTAAAAAAATAAGGGTGGAATTCTTTCTTTCTTTTTCAATTTTCCCTTGCTCTCCCTTCCTCCTTCCTTATTCTGCCATCTCCTCCAGGATCAATCAGCTCCAGCAGTAAACTCGTGCTACCTGAGGCCATCATGTCTCCTGTGATCATTCCCAGGCCGTTCCCAAGCCTGGGCCTGTGGCGGTTGGCTGACGACTGTGTGGCGCAGGAACAAAGGACGGTGGGAGATGTCAAGCCAACAGCTTCTTTCATACAGGCTTTTGCAGGGGAAAGAAAGGCGCCCTTCATGTGAAGCCTGAGGAGGATGTAGGAAACACGCGCGTACACATGGAGGTGCGTCTCCCCACAGCCCCCAGGGGCTCGGAGACAATGGTGACAAAGCCATCATGGCTCCCGTGACAAAGGTGATGAGCTGGATCTAATGAGGGATTAAATCTGAAATTCCCAGGACAAACCCAGCATCTTAAGAACCTGACAAGCGGCCAGCACTCCAGCGTCCCCGCCCCCGGGAGAAGCGGGGCTGCGCCTGGCTTCCTCCGGGAGGGGCGGCGGGGACCTGCCGCCGCTCGGCTCCGCGCCAGTGAACAGGAGGCCTGCCAAGAGGGGCTGGAGCGGCGGTGTCCCTCTCCCTTTGTTGCGTGCACCTCAGCCGGCGTCCCTGCAGGGGCGGCGACTCCTCCGCGACACGCCGAGTTGCTAGGTGACCGGGAACCGAGCGGCAAGCCCCTCCCCCACCCGGAGGTCGCGCGCCGGGAGAGCCCCGCGCAGCCCCGCGCGGTTGAAAACGCAACCGCGGCCTCCAGGACGCGAGGATGAAGAAGCCCTGCCTAGGAGGAGCGGGCCGCCACGTTCCTGTTCGCTTTTTGGAAGCGGAAGGCTCAGTGGAAGAGGGGGCCGTGCCCTGGGAGCAGGAGGGGAAGCGAGGAAAAGAAGAAACAGGAGGGGAGGAAAGGCGGGCGGGCGCTGCACGGGGGGCGAGGACAAGACGGGGAAGCGAGCCCTGGAAGGGACCCCGCAGGAGGGCGCTGACCGCCGCCTGCAGGAACTCCAGGGGCCTCCGAGGGCTGAAACAGCCCAGGGGGAAACAGGCCGAAGTGTGGTCCCCAAAGCAGCCGTGGTGGCGTCATCTGAAAACTTGCGGGGCGCTCACGGAGCCCGCGGGAGGGTGGGGGGCTGCTTCAGACCCGCGGGTCGCCCAAGCCCCGCAGGTGATCGATCCAGAAACGCACCCAGAGCTGACAGCCGCGCAGGAGTAACGCAGCGTCAGGGGTGAGGGGCAGCGCCACAGCACAGATCGCAGGTCCTGGCTGGTGTGGCTCAGTGGATGGCATGCCGGCCTGCGAACCCAGGGGTCACCAGTTCGATTCCCTGTCAGGGCACATACCCGGGTTGCAGGCTAGGTCAGATCCCCAGCTGGAGGCATGCAAAAGGCAACCATACATTGATCTTTCTCTCCCTTTCATCCTCCCTCTCTAAAAATAATGAATAACGTCTTTTTTTAAAAGCACAGATTGCCCCCAAGTTCAGTTAGCAAGAAGAACTTGATTCAAAGCTAGTGCACTAAGGGAGAGAGGCCGGAACTCAGTCTGACCTCAACCCTCCTCCAGGGGTGGGAGGTGGGCCAGGCCTAAAAGGCTGGGGTGAGCTGATAAAAATGTAGTGGAGGATTTTGGGAGTGAGTCATAGGCCCTTAGTATTTACTCACAAACTTTGGTCTTCACGGCAGGAGCTGGGGTGTAAGGTGCTGGGCTGAATTCAGGCTCCCCCCCTCCCACAGAGACTAGCAGATGGAAAAGCCCAATCCACGATGGTTTCAGGTCCCAAGGAAAGACATTCTTTGATTGGAAACTTGCAGAGGCTCTTTAAAAAGGTGTCCATACCTCTCCGAGGGGCAGAGAAAGAATTTGCAATGACAAGTTTTTAAATGAAAGCCTCCAAGAAAAGGGAGGCCGGGTGTTTAGAGAAGCTGAAAGGAACGGAAGGCTGCGTTGGTGTGGCGGAGAGGGGGACCCTGGGTACCGTCAAGCCAAGGTGGTTCCCTCTGGGAACTGAATGGATTCTCTCTCTGAACTCTCTTTTCTCTCTGTCGTCTTCATCCAGCACCTCACTGTGCTACAGAACCACGGCAGAGGTGACAGGGATGAGAGGGAGCCAATCCCAGAGGGCGACCTCAGCACGGTGCTGGAGAGAGAGATGGAGAGGGGGGTGGGACGGACCCAGACCACCAGCCTGTGCAGGGCTTCCTCTCAACTGGGCTGGTGTCGTTTCCTTCCAAGGCAAACGGACCAGGACACACAGACAGGGAGGCTGCCTCGATTCTCTCCATGGGCCTGAAGAGCTGGTAGCTTTGCGTGGAACCAAGCAGCTGTGGTTAAGATAACGAGTCCACGTCAGCCAGGTCTTTTCTGCTGCACGCACAGTTGCAGCTGCCCCGCGCCAACCTTGACCTTGGGGGCACTTGGCCAAGGCCAGCTGCTGTCCAAGACAAGATTAACTGCGAGGCTCTGCGCCTCAGCAGGGGAGTTCCTGGGGGCGGGGGCCACCCTTGGATTTGAGCTTCAGAAGTCCTGCCAGAAGAGCTGGCCGTCTTCCCTTTTCCTTGTCTGCCACGTCCCTGGTAGCTCGTGATGGATCAGGGTTGGCCTGTTCTGATGGCTTTTGCTTGTGGCCTTTTAGATAATCTGCCTTTATATTATTTTTTATTTTGGGGTAGGGTGGGGTGGGGCTTTTGCTTGGAATGGTAAGGAGACAGCTGCCTGGAAACCCAACCAAGAGGCCTAGTCTGGGGCCTTGACCAACGTGTGGGAGGCTGTGCGGCTCCTGTCTGCCCAGTCCTGGCCACCACACCCCCGGAGCAATGCATGAGTACAGGGAAAGAGTCCAATTGTGAAAAAGTTTACAGAATGGTCATACCCTCATTTTAGAGTCTACAATGAAAGATGAATGCCTCCCACCATGAATACTTCACCAAGGAAATTATTTAGTGAGTTCTTACTGTGTGCATGGCGGGCACCTGGCCAGATGCAGGGACACTAGGGCCACGCTGTCCACCTCCTGCGGGTCCCTGCAAGCCAGCTGCCCTCACCATGAACAGCCCGGGGAGCCTGGAGTGGTGCACGGAAAAATCACATTCCCAGGGCCCACAGTCGGAAGAGTCCCGTTTAAAAGGCACCATTCTAAAGAAATGTAAAACACCGCCACTAAATGGTTCCCACTTTGAACAGTTCTTGCTGTAGAATGAAGTAGTTTTCCTCATGACATAACTAAGTGCAGCCGAAGGATAAGCTGGAGATGATGCTTTGGGTTTGATGAGGAAAGGCCGGAAACCAAGCCCCACCCCTCCCAAGTGTCCTTATTCCACGAATTCTAAGAGCACGTGGGGACGCTCTCAGAAACATTTGCATTGCAAAGCACGCTGGAAACTGGCTTTGTTCAAACAGACACCCCTCGCAAGGCCACCCTTGTCACCCACCTCTGCTGGCAGCGGTGATAAAAGAGGCAGCCTCGGGAGCTTTGCAGCAGAAAAGAAGCCTTGGAACTGCTCGGCTGTTGAAGTAATTAATGCAGTTCCCCTTCTAAGGTTAGAAACGACAGGGGTGGGCGGGGGAAGTGTGAGCGATACTGCACTTTGGATGATAAGCCACTTTGGGTCCATTGTGTGAAGGGAGAGCCAGGTATTCTCACTGCTGGCAGGTCTCCCAGCCTCCCTAATGCAGCCAGGAGACTCGCAGGGCGGCTCTAGGTAGGTGTGTAACAACAGGAAAGACTCCAAAGCTCCTTCTCATGCTGACATCAATCAGAACAACAACAAAAACAAAAACAACAAAAACAAAAAAACACCCCCAAAAGCAAACAACTCCACGACTCCCCCCAGGGAACTTGAGTTATCTAAACTTGATTATTTAAAAACTAAGTGAACCTTGGAGAGAACTATAAAGTGACTCGAGGTGAAGACAGAGAGCCATATAATTGCCTGTGTTTGAGGGCAAACATTAACCTCAGTTCGACAGCCAGCCCCAGAAATCCAGGGGGTGGAGGACAGCAAATAGGAATGTGGGCTAGGGAGGGAGGTGGGCGACCTGGCCCCATAGGAGCCAATGTTCTTGTCATGAGTAGTAAGAACATGTCCTTTGTGGCCCAGACAAACCCAGAGCTTCTCAGGAGGACAAGCTATTTTTTCCCCTTTGGGTGACAATTATTTGTCTTCTCCCACGGTCTCTGTGGGGCAGCAAGTTAGATGTCATGTGAGGTGGTAGGTAGGAAGAGGGCAAAGGACAATGAATATTGACATAAATTCATATCAAAGTAGGTAAACAATGCTCATAACAGCACAGTTCTTGTTTCTACAGTGGATCATGTGGCCTTAGGTAGTTTTACTTCTTTCACATTTCCTTTGTCTTTAGCCAATTTAGTTGGACAGGATTCCTAGCCTGGTGGATGACCCTAACCTTCTTCATTCTTGAAGGCTCTGGCTGCAAGGGCAGCCTTGCTCGGAGAAATCGCTCCTGGAGACTTCTGTGGAATTAAGCCATCAGTTTATTGGGGAAAGGGAAAGGGGAAGAGGGAAAATTAGGGACCAGCAACAGAAGGGCCTCTTAGAGAAGTCATCTTCTACCTGACGTCATGGGGTTGGGGCTTTTATATGGACATTCTCACAGACACCTGGATCAAAGGAGAGTTAGTTTCTTTACCTAAATTCTATTAGCAAGGGAGTGTTAAGAGGGCCTATCTGATGGAGCCAGTCCTTCATTAGCATCTCCCCAGGGGTTCCTGGATAAGATAATATCATCAACTCATCCTTGAGAGTTTCCTGTCCGTTTCCATGATCATACTCCTGCCAGGTTAGATATGTAAACATTGACTGTTAAAGTTTTAACTAAAGTTCAGGTACGATTAAAGTTAAAAGCTATGTACTGTCTTCAGGTTGTCTGCCCTGGCACCCTGACGCCCGCCATTAGCAGGCCTGCTAATGTACGAGTGTTACGGAGATTTGGAGTAAATAGCATCAGGAAAGTGCAAGATGACGAGTGATTGATGATGAAAACAAAATGAGCTGTTAGGGTGGGCCCTAAGCCCATGCGCGGGTGTCCTTATACGAAGAGGAGGTTAGGACACATAGGCAGGCACCAGGATTGCCTGGGTGCAGAAATGACCCTGGGAGGACACCCTGGGAAGCCAGGGAGAGAGGCCTCAGAAGAAACAAACTTGCTGACACCTAGACCTCGGACTTGAGCCCCTAGAACTGTGAGCACATGGGTTGCTGCTGTTGAAGCCTCCCGGCCAGTGGTACTTACTGGGTTCGGGTCGCTGCTGCAGACAGGCACGTGCTCCGGTGGGTGTGCGCGCGCCATGTGGATGCTCTCATGCGTGTGTGTGCTGGGTAAGTGGTGGTGGGAAGGGATATGTTTGGGGTACTTCCCACCAGTTGCTATGGGGAAGGATTCTCTCCACCACCCAGCTTGGCTGCTGCCCTCTCTCTTCGGGACACACTCTTCCCTGATGTGGGTGGGAGCGGTGTCAAGGATGGAGAGAAAATAGAATCAGGGATGTGGGTTAGCAGTCGGATGGGGAAGGAAGAAAGAAGTAAATTCATTTATAGCCTGCGGAGAACCAACCAAGCACCGCGGCGGGAGACGGGGCGGGCAGAAGGCTCCGCTTTCCTAAATAGAACTCTGTTTTGACATTCCCCTTGCAGCTGTTTTCCCCACGCTGGTCTGTCTCGCCAAGGGTGCCCAGAAAAAGCAGCGAGGTTTTAGCCTCTCACTGCGCCACCTGGTGGCACTTATGAAGAAGTACAACGGCTCCGTAATCTGCCACAGGAGGGCTGCCAGCCATACTGTGTCCCTGGCTTCTGTCTAAAGCGCCACATTGCAGAGCAAGGGATGATGTCAGAGGGGCCAAGGGATGTAACCTGGAAGACTGAGTCGTTAACTTGTAACTCGAGGTTGTTCCTGTGACTACTCAGGTGTGACAAGTGACCTCAAATGGGATGTAGAGCAACTATTTAATCAGGTTCACAGATTATGTGGGTCAGTAGGACACAGTAGGACTGGCTTGTGTCTGAGGCCAAAGCTGGGAGACTCAATGGCTGGAAGCAACTGTGCACTAGAACCATCTGAAAGTATCTTCAGTCACAGGTGCCATGGTTCATGCCGGCTGTGGGCTGGGACAGCCCAGCAGGGTGGCCTTATGGTAGGTGACTTCCTCCTGGCATCGCAGGCTGGGCTCCAAGCACAGTGCCCAGTGAGCGAGGCAGCAGCCGCATGGCCTTACTTCTGAGCTCTCCTGACTACAGGTGGTGTATTGAGGCCAGTCCAGAGTCACAAGGGGGCATGGTGTCCCCACCTCATGATGGGGGAAATGTCTAAGAATTTTCAGATATGCTTAAAAAATGCCCTGGGGAAACTGGTCAACAAGAGATGGGAGTAGGAAGTAAATTATCCTCTCTTCAGCAGCCCATCCTGAGCAGCTGGCGGGGTGGGGGTGCTCAGTGGCTTGCTGAGTGTCGCCCAGCCCCGCGAAGGCAGTGAGTGGCTCTGGAGCAAACCCACTCCGGCTGCCTTGTATCACACTGTCCAAACACAGCACCAGCTGTCGACCTGCCCCAGCTTCTACACAGCAGACAGCACAGGCTAAGCTATTTTCCACAGCCAACCTGCCGCCATGCCTGCCTCATTTGCTCTTTCAAATATCTTTCTTGTCCGTTCAGCCCGCTCTGCCCACAGACACCCCCTAGGCTGGGCCACCATCTTGCCTTGCACACAGTGGGCTCCCGGATGGACCCATTTGTATTCACACTGGTGTCCCCCATCAGCCCACACTGAGGTCAGAGGACCTTTTAGCGACAAATCTCATTGGAAGAGCTCCTGGTGAGACCTCTCAGTGGCTGCTCCTCTTTAGGGCACATCAGGGCTGCTCACCCTCAGCACTGCTGACGTTTTGAGTAGGGTCACTCTTTGTCACGGGCGCTGTCCTGTGCACTGTAGAATGAATTGCAACACCCTACTCACTGGACACCAGCCATTCCCTACTCCCCAGCTGTGACAAAGAAGAACGGCTTCAGACATTGCCAAATGTCCCCGGGGGGTGGGGGTTAGGGGTGGCAAACTCAGGTTGGTTGAGAACCGCTGGTCTAAAGTAAGCATACTTGCCATGGCCGTATGTGTGTGTGTGTGTGTGGCGGGGGCTGGCTCCCCAGATCCCACCCTCTGCCCAGGCCTTGGTGCAGCAGCCACCTTGGACGTTTTCAGGATTCGTTGACCTTGCTACAGCCTTTCCCTCTTTGGGTCTTTTTACTGCTCTTCCTCAGCCCACGCTCCCCTTTTTCCTGTCCAGCCCAATGCTCACACCTGCGTGCCACTCACCTAGCTAACACTGTACTACTAGTCCTCAGCTGAGTCCTTGTGGCCCCAAACTAAGTTAGTCCCTGGTGCACGCTCCCAAGGCCCCAGCAGTGCTCAGCACAGCCTTGTGCTGGAGCCGTTAGCCTTGTTCACACGTGTGCTCGAGCCTCGGGACACGCCACCGGCAGGGCTGCGGCGATGGTTGTCAGGCCTGCATCCCAGTGCTTGGCCCAGTGCTGGCCTGTGGCACGTGCTCCGTGCACTGGCGAATGATGAACAACTGAGCAGTTGTGGAATCCTGACGTCTGGGAACCTGGGATTTACGCCCCCTGGTGGTTTGACGAGATATAACTTCCGATAGGACCAAGGTGAAGTCACAACCGGGCTCTGAACTGTGTGGGGTTGCTCAGTCCTTCTAACTGCACATTAGGGTTAAGGTGGGGGTGAGCTGGTGGGTCCCCTGAAAGAGAAGGGGAGGTGGAGGCACAGAAGGCTGGATGAACTGTTCTGTCTGGAATTCAGTCCTAGATAGGTTTGCCTGGGACCGCCCGGGACTGAAATCAGGCTTTGCAGCCCCAGAAACAAAGAACTGAGCCAATTTCAGGGAAGCAGGCAGAATGAGCAAAAAGAAAGGATGGAACTAGCACAAACTAATATTGAATGTGAAGTAATGGGGAAAATGTAAGAGTTCAAAAAATAACATCAAAGACTATTTAAAAATTAATAAATAAGATGGATGGAAACGTAAACAAAATAAAAGAAAGGGAGAGAAAAGAGAACGCCAGGTACCCAGGACTCGACATTCTTTTTCCTCTGAGTAGGGCAGCAGAACGGGACAGTCCGGCCTGCTCTCCACATGCTGTTACTAGTTTTCCATTTGGGGCTGGTGGGTTTTTGGGTGCGTTTTGCTGCATTTCTTTTTCTGCAGGTCCTGACTGGCCCACGAGCCCAGCTGTCAGCTGGGTGTTTCCACGAGTCTGGTTGTAACAGGCTGTGCGCTGAGCTGCAATGGCGATTGTCCCGTGAAGGCCCAGGTGAAGGGGACGCACATCACAGAGTCAGCGGCTCTCCGCTGTTCTTAATCGGCCACCTTTGGCGTTTTTCCACCAAGCAGGCCTAGCTGCCTCCTTTTCCTTTGGTCTTGCCAAGCCCCAGAGGGACAGGGAAACCCCAGGCCCCCTTTTTTCCTGAAGTAGCCCTTTCACCCCGCCCGTCTTTGAGACTCGACGGGACGGGCTTCAGGTACCTGAGGCTTGATGTAACCTGGCCATCATCCTCTGTCCTTGACCCGCTGTTACGTGGGTGTCCATGCCCAGCACCACAGGGCAAAGTGTCCCAGTTTCTGAAGGGGGAGAAAATACTCTGCAATTTTTTCTCTGAAGTTTGGTAAAATGTAGGATTGGGTATAATTTTAAACTTGGTTCACCTGAGCTTTGTTTTGACACTTGCTGTGCTGTTACAGGGTTCTTCCAACAAGGCACTGCAGTGCACTCTTGGCCCATAGAGAGTGAATATTGTGGCCACCTCAATTATTTCTGGGTACCCTGGGGGAGGGGTGCTGTTGGCTGCAGGGACAGCGGAAACCAGCTAAGAAGCTGTCCATTTTGGAGGGTTAGGGTAGAAGTGAGAGGCAGGCCAGGGGGTAATTTGGAGAAGGGGAGCAATTGTTCTGAGAGAGAACATTTCTTTCTTTTAAAAAAAAAAAAAGGTTTTATTTATTATTTCCAGAGAGAGAGGAAGGGAGAGAGGAAGAGAGGGAGAGACATCAATGAGTGGTTGCCTTTCACCTGCCTCCAGCTACAGATCTGGCTGGAGACCTGGCTTGCAACCTGGGAGGGAGCATTTCTATAGTTAAATACATCATTTCTTTTCATCTTTAACTTGAATCATACAGAAATAATTTCATTTAGCGTTTACATTTTATGACAACAGCTGTTTTGCATGATTTGGATTGTTTTTGTTTCTGTTTTTCTTATGTTGTTGAACTGTGGCTTCTCCGCTTTGCCCAGAGTATAATTTTAGCAACAAACAGTGATTAAATAAGCTAAACTCTCAGAAACGCTGATAGGTTTGCTTTGAATTTATAGAGGTGATATACGTATTTTAAAAACACTTTGCACCTGGCTGGTGGCACAGTGGATAAGGTGCCAGCCTGTGAACCCAAAGGTCACTGGTTTGATTCCCAGCCAGGGCACATCACCAGGTTGCAAGCCAGGTCTCCAGCCAGGTCTCCATCCAGGTCCGTAGCTGGAGGCAGGTAAAAGGCAACCATACACTGATGTCTCTCTCCCTCTCTTCCTCTCTCCCTTCCCCCCTCTCTAAAAAATAATAAATAAAATCTTTAAAAATTAAAATAAAATAAAAACACTTTGCAATAATTAGCAGTTCTGCTTCTTGTTTTTCTTATAAAAACGCAAAGAAGAGGACACACACCAGAAGTTATCTATGTGTACAACAATCTGGGAAGATGTTTTTTTTTACCTTCAATTTATCCAGGGGAAATGTCCAGAGAATCCCAACTTTTTGTGGGTTTTTGTCAAGACTATGGCAGTATTTCAACTGTGGGATCATCTGGAAGTTTTATCACCGTACGTGCTAAACATTTCATTATTCGCAGCTCCATTGTTGAATGCCTTCCCAGAGGCAGAGACTAGCTATCCTTTCTTAGCGCTTTACAAAGCGTGGGGCTTCTATGCACTTGGGGCACTTTTTTTTTTCATTGTGTCAATCATGTTTTAGGACCTGGGTTTGGGGACCAAGAGGCATTGGTGAGGAGAAGTCAGTAGTGAATCTCAGGATTTGTCCGGAAAGCAGAAAGAAGGCGATTCACTGGGGAGACAGAAAGCTCACTCTGGAGTTGTCTGTTAAAAACAAAAACAAACAAACAAACAAAAAACCAACTAGTTCTTGAGTATGGATGTACCCAAGTTTCTCAAAACAGGAGTGATAAACACCCAAAGGTTTCGGCCATTAGGCAAGAATCTCATTTGCTGCTCACCTGTTCATTCTGCCATTTTGTGTTCTCAGAACCATCTTCTACTTGGAGAGCCTCCGCCTCCCCACAGGCCCAGCCTGCACCTCCCTCTCAAGGCCTGTCACTTGGGGAGCTATTTTAGTTGATGGTGATGTGGGTTCAGGGCAGCCAGCTTCCAGTTTAGGATCTCGGCTGTGTATGGCCAGCCAAAACCATTCAAACACATAAGGAGGTTTTGGTGCCATGCTGCACTTCTAGGATCTGTCGCCTTGCGTGGTCTTAGTCTTCTTGGCTTTCAGGGACAAATGAGGGCAGGGAGGACGGACATAGACCAGCAGGGCACTGTGAGAAGACCTGGTTTACACGTATCCATCAATTACCTTTGGCGTTCCTTACTCCCTGTTGTAGGGAGTAAGGTCACAGGCCCCAAATGGAGTCACGTGTTCTGAGCACCCGGCCGTCAAACCAGAGTTCGTGATGGTTTTGGATCTTCCAGAAATGGCATCTGCCACCAGCCAAGCAGGCCTCACCTGGTCAGCACTAGTTAGATCCCTGGGCTGACACACCTGCCATCCCCAAAGGGACAGTGACTCTACGATAACTGGTTGACTTTGGTCTAGTGTAACTTCCTTTCTGTCTTGCAGAGGTCGTGCTGCCCAGGTCCTGAGTCACTGAATCAAGCCAAGAAGATCTTCAACATTTACCCCGATGAATGTCGTTTTTGAAATACCACCTACGTGTGTTTCTTTGAATTCTCCTTTGAACTCGTTAAAATGCCATACGGCTTCCCTCACGAACGAGTTCAATAAAACCACTGATGTGTTTTTATTTTGCATTGGTCTGAGAGGCGTGATGTTTACCTTTGAAAGAGTATCTTTTAATGTGAGGTACCTAGCATGCTGCGTCCTTATTTAACAAACACGCAGCACACGTTTTTAGTTGCTGTGAGCGCTGGTTTAAGAACCTTATCCATGTTAACTAGTTCCACTTTCATAACAGGCCCATCCTGTTTCATCTTCCCTCAGCCCTCAGTAACCCATCTTAACACACAGAGGCTCCTAATTCTACCTAAGGGGGTGTGACATTTAACGTCTGGACTGGGAGCCATTGCCTGTGTGAGACTGAGACATGCTGGCCCTCCTGCCGGCACTGGGGCTCCCTCTATGTGAGCTGAGACAAGGAAGGGACCCCAACTTCCTTGTGAGGGCAGCTGCACTTTTAAAGACCAAAATGGCTGCATTGATGGAATGGGCACTATAATGAATGATGATAAATGGGCTCCCTGGATGCCCCCAGCTGCAGAAGGACCTGCCCATCCCTGGGTGGTGTGGGGTGTGGCTCTGACGGTGGGGGGCCCTGAACCAGCCGTGCACCACGTCTGCTACCAGAAGTCAGCTCAGAACCTTGTGCCACTTTCCTCATGGGTCCTTTTCCTTCTCAGAACCTCCATCCTTGTCATTTGTGGTGCCAACTTACAATTATGAAATACATAAGTCCTGGGGATATCATATACAAGACAGCAACTGTAGTTAACAATACTGTATGGTATATTTGAAAGTTGTATCACAAGAAAAAGATGTATAACTATGTAAGGCAACTACATTTCTTGGGGTGATCACTTAGGAATACATACAAATATCGAATCATGAGCCCAGAGTCAGGGAGACCTGAAATGAATACAATATTTTATGCTAGTTATATCTCAAAACAAAAATAATGGTCACCATGACCATGGGCCTTTTGAGGTGACTGGGGGGCTGCAGGGAGAAGGGCGTTGGGCCGGGAATTTGGGCTCAAATTTTGGGTCTTCTGTTTACTAGGGAATAAAAGCAGGATCTTTTCCAAATAGGTAAGAAGTTAAATCTCAATGGGACTAAATAAATGCTCCTTCTAGCTTTTATTTTTTTCCATGGGAGATGAGAAAGGTCTCAGCAAGGCCTTGGGGCTGGGGAGGGGACACAAAAGTGGTGGGGGGAGGGGAAACGGGTTCACTGGTTGTGCTGTAGCCGCAGGAGGGTGGGGTTGGGGTGGGAAGTCCAGTGCAGGAAGCAGCTTTCCAGGTTCTTGTCCCTGTCCCAGGGCGAAGGTCGGTAGCTGGGCTGCTGGAATCCTCTGTTTTGTTTTGGCTTGTTTGCCTTCCCTGGCTTTGTTTACCTTATAGGGAAGGTCCTGAAAGTGCCTGTGTTACCTTCCCCTTGTTTCAACAAATATTTCCGTGAAGCCGAAGGAGCCCTGGGAAGGATGGCTGGGAATGTAATCTTGCTGGCTGCTGTGTCCATTCTCTCTGCCTGTCAGCAAAGTAAGCACCCTGGGCCACGCATGTGTGCTCATGCATGTATGTGCTTGTGTGTATGTGCGTGTGTGTGCGTGTGCAGGAAGGGCGGTCCGGTATCCGGGTTTCCTACGTCAGCGCTGGCGGCCCTGTGGGCTCGGAAGGCCGCACCTGCTCAGGGCCCGCAGCACCTCCCCTCTCCCTGGGGACGGGCAGAGACTGGGACCAGGGATTCGCTCTCACCTGTGGGTACAGCCCAGCTCAGGTGAGCCCCAGAGGTGCCCTAACCTGGGGAGAATGGGCCATAAACACGATGGTTCCAAAGGTAACATTGTACCTGCCTGTTAACTCTGACTGTGATTTCTAAAAACTCTGATTTTTAAAAAAAGATTTTAAAATTCATTATTTTTAGAGAGAAGGGCAGGAAGGGAGGAAGAAAGGGAAAGAAACATCAATGTACGGTTGCCTTTCACCTGCCTCCAGCTACGGACCTGGCTGGAGACCTGGCTTGCAACCTGGTTATGTACCCTGGCTGGGAATCGAACCAGGGGCCTTTGGGTTCACAGGCCGACACCTTATCCACTGAGCCACCAGCCGGGGCTCTAAAATGTCTGACCTTTTAATGAATGTGTTTTCTTAAATAAACTGTTTAAATAGATATGATTATCAGGGTAAAAAACATCTCCATCAGAAACAGGAGCTTCAGATTAAGTCATGGATTCTAGATTTAAAGCACCTTCCCGCTAGGATTATTCAATACGCCAACTGTCTGGCTAAACAGAGGGCTTTTCCTCCATGGGGAACGTATTTGCTCAGTTCCTAGTCTCTCCTCTTGGCAATGGGGAGCAGGGTCTGAGCACCGGTGGGCAAGACTTCATAGCAAGTGCACAAATTTCTTTCCAAGTGTGTTTGTGTTGGGGGACGGGCAGGGGTGTGGACTGCAAGGAGGTGCTGCAGCCCAGAGTCAGGTGTAGTCTGCGTTCTGTGTCTTGCCTAGCCAGTCTGTCTTGTGGGTTTATGGAACTATTCCACCTTAAGACACACACTCTGTGGTCTGCGTCAGAGCGTTTTCGGGAGTAGAGCACCATGTTTGTGGCTGATTTCAGAAGCTCACGGGCCTGCAGAGAGCCCCAGCCACCCCGAGGGACCCCTTGTCCCTGCAGAGAGCACAGTAGCAGGGCCAGGGTGCCCCTGGCTAGCAGAGCCTGTGTCATCTCCCCAGGGCGGCATCTGAGGCTGGTGGCGCCAGGGAGAGTGTGGACTGCGGCCACAAGGTCCAGCCGCTGGGCGACACGGGTGAGAGTCAGGGGAGAGGAGAGGAGGCTGGGACAGGGATGATGGGCGGGGGACAGGGAATGTTGGATGAGAGAGTTAGAGTTTAAGTTGCATGAGAACCAGAACTTGCTGCTTCTACAAGAGTCCGGTGGTCATGGTGTCGGGACACCGTGTATCATGGTAGAAGCAGCTCAGGTTAGGAAGGTTATCTTGAATCTGTCCAGTTCAGCCACTTATCCGTTCAGGTCTCCGTGGCCAGGATACTGCGTCCCTCAACATCTTCATCAGAAAGGGTTAAAACAGGATGCCGGGTGGGGAAAGTGCCCACGAGGGTGCCTGGCCCGGGGAAGATGACCAGTCGGGTCAGCTGAGAGAACAAGAAGGGGCTTCGCTGGCCCAGGGGACCCCTCCTTGCTGGGGCTGGGGGTGGCAGTGGTTGTCCTTGTGAAACATTAGCACACACAATATTTCTCTGTTAAGCATTGCTGCACCCCAGTGTCTGGGGCGGGGCGAACCTTAGCATAGGCAATATTTCTCTATGAAATGTTGCCGTACCCCCAGACGGGTACACAGTGCACAGCGGACAATTACCAAACCTCCCTTTGTCGCAGCCTCACGCAGGACCTGCAGGTTCTCGTGCCGTTGCTAATGCAAAACACAGGAGCTCACATCTAAGCTGCGGTAAGAGCAGAGCGGCTAGGCTCCAACTGCCCCTTCAGGACACAGGTCTCCTTTTTGGGCCCCCATGAGCTATGGGCCTCTCCAGACTTACGCCGCCTTGAAAGGTTTTCTTTCAAAGAGTTTAGTTATTTATTTCCAGAGAGAGGGGAAGGGAGGGAGAATGAGAGGGAGAGAAGTATCCAGGTGAGAGGGAAACATCCATGGTTGCCTCTTGTGCACGCCGGCTGGGGACTGAAATTTCAACCCAGGTCGTATGTAAATGGAATTATACAGCGTGAGCTTTTCACTGGGTCTTGCTTCTTTCCTTCAGCATCATTGCTTTGAGATGCACCCTTGTTTCCTGTAGCAATAGTTTTCTTGCTGAGTAGTGTTCTCTTGAATTTATATGCGCGTAAGCCATGATTTGTTTATGAGCTTGCTTCTTGATAGACCTTTGTGTTAGTCAGGGTTCTCCAGAGAAACAGAAGCTGTAGACTTTGTATGTATCCACATCCACACCCCGACACATACTGGTGTTTAAAAAATAGGTCCATGTAATTGTGGGGGCTGGCGAGTCTGAAATTTGCAGGTGGGCTGGAAGGCTGGAGATTCCAGCAGGAGATGCGGATGCTGTCTTGCGTCTGTTGAAGGTATGGAGGCGGAATTCCCTCCTCTTTGAGGACCTCTTGCTTTTCTCTAGAGCCTTCAACTGATTGGATGAGGCCCACCCACATTAAGCAGGGTAATCTGCTTTACTCAAGGCCTGCTGACGTAAATGTTAATCACGTCTAACCAAAGACCTTCACAAAAACACCTAGACTGATGGTTGACCAAACAACTGAGTACTGTGGTCTAGTTTAGTTGACACGTAAAATGAACCATCACAGAGTTGTTCCTAATTTGGGATGATAACAATAAAGGTGCTGTGAAAATTCGTGTACAAGTCTTTTACTTATATATGTTTTCATTTCTCTTGGGGATGTATCTAGGAGTGGAATAGCTGAATCATATAGTCTATGAATGCCTAACTGAAAACCCCTTCCAGATATTTCTTTAAAAAAAAAAAGCTTTTATTTATTATTTTTAGAGAGAGGGGAAAGGAGGGAAGCAGAGAAGGAGAGAGACATCAATGTATGGTTGCCTTTCACCTGCCTCCAGCTATGGAGCTGGCTGGAGACCTGGCTTGCAACCTGGTTATGTGCCCTGGATGGGGAATCAAACCAGCGACCTTTGGATTCACAAGCCAGTGCCTTATCCACTGTGCCACCAGCCAGGGCCCAGATATTTCTTTTAATCATAGTTGTACTAAAATAGTTGTACCATTTTACATTTCCACCAGCCGTGGCTAAGAGTCTCAGTTGCTCTCCTATCCTCACTAGTCTGTCTTTTTAAATTGGCGTGACCTATCTTTTAAAATTTAGACATTAAATAGGTATGTAGTTGCATCTGATTGTGGTTTAAATGTGCATTTTATTAATGAATAATAATGTGTCAGATTTTTAACATTAATTCCACTTTACTTGCAGGTTACTTTGCTTTGCAGGTAGGAAAAGCAAGAATAAAATACCAAGTTTCACCCCCTGCGGTGTATGGATCACCCGAGTTTGAGAGAATATTTCGTGCACAGTGAGTAGTGCTGCCTCCACCATTCAGGGGTCCGGGCTGGCCACACACACACTTCCGACTCAGGGGAAGATGTGCAGAGAGAGAGAACCACTTTTCCCAGCCGAAACCCTGCTCAGTACTCAATGCCTGAGTCTCCACCCACCTGGATTACAGATCCAGAGGGTGCGGGGACACAAAGGCTGGGATCTCAGGAAGGACTGCTCTACGTCTAAGCCTGTGCGGTCTGCTCCAACAGCCCTCTGTGAGCTCAGCAGCCTCAAGCTGAATTAGTTATGCTGTCAACTTCCTATCTTCATTTCTTCCTCTCCACTTCAAACTGGAGGGGGGTAGTATTGTCCTCTGCCTATGCGCCATTTCCTCAAATCAGAAAACTGTAAGAATGAGAAAACTGTTATCAAACATGTGGTTATGTTTTTGATCACTTTGTTTGTTTTTTTTACAAAGCCTAACTAACCCAAGTTACCAGCCCAGGGCACTTTCCTCAAAGTCTCCATTCAATTCCAAGAGTCCCTAGATAACTAGTTCTAGAATTTTGAAGAATACTTTTGCCAGAATACCATTTTTTTTTAAATTGTGAAAATAGCAAGTATAATGTCACCAAAGGCCACTCTTTTGTATTATCTCTCAGCTTAGACACTTCTTTCTAGTCTAACTTGAACACCTTGCTCTGGCTGGTAGCACAGTGGGTAAGGTGCCGGCCTGCAAACCCCAAGGTCGCAGGTTCGATTCCCCAGCCAGGGCACATAACCAGGTTGCAAGCCAGGTCTCCAGTCAGGTCTGTGGCTGGAGGCAGGTGAAAAGCAATCATACATTGATGTCTCTCTCCCTCTCTGCCTCTTTCCCTTCCCTTCTTTCTAAAAATAATGAAATAAAATCTTAAAAAAAAAAAAGCTAATACTCTAAAAAAAAAAAGAACACCTTGATCCCTTTAGATTAAAAGCTTTTTATAAACCTAAAAAGTAGATCCAAGTTCTAAATTGATCTTGCTGCAATTTAAATACATTCCCTGTGATTCTATCCACTGGAAGAGGAGCTATTGACCTCATTCTTCTCCATATACTTGAGAACTGTTATTGAGTCTCTTCCGTCTTCTATATTTTGAGATTAGTTCTTTAGCTGGTTTTCTCCGGTCATTAACATTTTGGTTGCTATATTTAGACTAAATTTTTAAATATTATTTCTAAGCCTGGAGCCTAGAAGTGTATGTAGTATTCCAACAATGGTTTCCTGGTTCTGAGTACAGGAGGAATCGCCTCTTACTTAGTTTTTGCTCATGTATCCTTATTTGCTTAATGCTAAGTTATTCAGTTCCTGCTCCAGAATTAACCTGCCACGAGACCCAAGTAAGCCCAATCGTCACAAATCTGAGTCCTCTCTAGTAGTATTACCTTTTTCTTCCTCTAGTATAGTCTTGTAATTTTTTGCCATTTCACGAGGTTTCTATAGCTATTTTTGAATTCTAATTCTGAAATTTAGAAATGAAAATGAGTGACCCCATTGTACATCTAAAAACGAGGAGAAGAAAAACTTACAAAGGCACTGCTTTTTCAAATATTCTGCTATACTGGGATCATAGAAATGTGGACCACCTAATTTTGTAAGTCCAAAAAAAGTTAAATGAGAGAGACAGTAGGCACATCTCCATGTTTCTTACATGGGTACCCATTTTGGACATTAGCTGGGAGCACAAGATATATGGATCCCTAAGTTACCAAGGGCTAGAGGTCTCCAAGACGAGAGAATGACTCTACACGGTGAGTTCTTCCAGGCCCAGAATCCTGCTCCACAAACCACTGATTAGAGGCCTTTAAAAAAAAAAAAAAGATTTTATTTATTCTTTTCAGAGTGGGAGGGAGGCAGAGAGGGAGAGAGACATCAATGTATGGTTGCCTTTGTCTGCCTCCAGCTACGAACCTGGCTGGAGATCTGGCTTGCAACCTGGTTATGTGCCCTGCCTGGGAATCGAACCAGCGACCTTTGGGTTTGCAGGCTGGTTCCTATCTACTGAGCCACCAGCCAGGGCTCTATTTCTTTCTTTTTAAATTTTTACTTATGTACTTTTAGATGGAGGGAAAGAGAGAGAGAGAGAAATAGCAACATGTGAGAGATACATTATTGATTGGTTCCCTCTCACATTCCTTTCTCATGCCCCTTACCTGAGGCCTGGCCCGCCACCCAAGCAGGTGCCCTGACTGGGAATCAAACAAGCGACACTTTGGTTCACAGGCTGGCACTCAGTCCACTGAGCCACATCAGCCACACCAGGATACAGAATACTTCTTAGGCTCAGAATCAAGACCATCTCAAGGTCTTTCTTTTGGAAAAGAACCATGAGCCCAATTCCACTTCTGGAATTGCTACACAAAGGACAGTGATTCCTGGCTTGGCTCCAAGGTTTAAACAATATTTGAGTTCCTCCTGAAAAGACGCCTTCTACATATGAGGATCGTTTAAGCTCTTTATGTAAATTCTTACATTATTTTTGAAAGAAGAGAATACCTGTGGATTAAAACTCACCACCTTGGAATAGGGTTTTCTCATAAATAACTCCTGACTTTATTTTTTCCTGCAGACAAAACTGTGTGGAGTTCTACCCCATATTCATAATTACCTTTTGGCTGGCTGGCTGGTATTTCAACCAAGGTAATTTTACAATACAATCATCTCTGTTCCAGTGAAGATGATGGTTCTCAGCTGTTCAGGAGCACACATGCAACCGCACATCTACACATTCTGGAAATGGTTTTAAACAAAGTCAGCAACATCGTTGTGCAGGAAAGAGCATGGTGCAGCAGATAGGCTACCTTTGCTTCATTCTATTCACTCAGTAATTTTTAAAGGAGTTGAAACAAACTACACGTTTGTCTTCAAATCTAATACTCTCAATTCTAATTTATCTACAGAACGTAGAATGCGCCATTCACCTAGTTATTATAGTCAATATTTATTGAGCATCTACTATGCCCCGGATACTGTTTTTAAGTTTTATACGCATATTATCTTGTGTATAGGATTTACAGGATTAAAAACCCTCCTGTGAGGTAGGGTCTAGAATTCATTCCTGCTCTCCAGATAAAGAAACTGAAGTACAGAAAGGTTAAGGAAGTCATCCAACTTAATAGTCACCAGTGCAGGAGAAAATGGGCTTCTCCATTTCCTACACTGCACTTTACATCCTCATGGCTATTCCGTCACCACCTATTTGTATTTCGGAATCCCCTCCCCTCTCCGCCCCTCCCCCACCCCACCCCCGCTTGGAGGCCATCAAAACACTCTCGTTTCCATGATTCTGTCTCTATTCTTTTCGTTTGCTTAGTTTGATTTTTATATTCACTTGTTGATAGATTTTTTTTTTTTTTGCCATTTTATTGTTCTTAGTTTTGATCTTTTTTTTTTTTTTTTTTGTAAAGACTTTATTCATTATTTTTAGAAAGAAGGGCAGGGAGGAAGAAAGGGAGAGAAGCATCAATGTATGGTTGCCTTTTACCTGCCTCCAGCTACGGACCTGGCTGGAGACCTGGCTTGCAACCTGGTTATGTGCCCTGACTGGTTCTTTTTCTTAAGTTCTTTTAACATTTCATATAATAAGGGTTTGGTGATGATGAACTTCTTTAGTTTCTTTTTGTCTGGAAAGCTCTTTATCTGCCCATCAATTCCAAATGATAGCTTTGCTGGGTAGAGTAATCTTGGCTGCTTTTCATGACTTCTAATATGTTTTGCCAATCTCTTCTAGCCTGCAAAGTGTCTTTTGAGAAATCAGCTATTTCTTATGGAAATGCCTTTGTAGGTAATTTTCTGCTTTTCTCTTGCTGCTTTTAAGATCCTCTCTTTATCTTTAACCTTTGGCATTTTAATTATGATGTATCTTGTTATATGACCCTCTTTTGGGTCTAACTTGTTTGGGGCTGGGTGGGGCTGGGACTCTTCACTTCTGAGATATATCTCCCAAATTTTTATCTAGCAGACATGAGTGAGGGACAGCCCGTTCAACACCCGCACCCCTCCTCTACCAGTCTGCATGAGTGTGTTTTCTTTAATTCCATAATTGGAATCAATCATACAGTGTGTGCTCTTGGGTAATGCTTCATTCACTTGGCAACATGCTTTTGTGATTCACTGTGTTTCTTTTCACTGCTGAGTGATATTTTGTTATATGATCTTCACAGTTTGGTTATCCATTCTCCTGTTGATAAACTTCCAGGCTGTTTCCAGTGTTTGGCTATTTATTATACATAAAACTGCAATGGACATTTTGTACAAGTCTTTTTATAGGCACATGCTTTCGTTTCTCTTGGGTAAATACATAGGAATCAAATTGCTGGGTCAAAAGTATGTTTAGTTTCATAGGAATCTACCAAGCCTTTCCCCAAGTGGCTGCAGCATTTTGCTTTCCCACCAATACTGAATGAGCATTCCAACATGACCAGTGTTTGCATTGTCCGTCTTTCCTTGTTTGAGACATTCTGCTGGGCAACGGTGTCATCGTGCAGTACCAAACCACATTGTGCTCATTTTAAATGATGATTAATAATGTGGAAAAAATGTTCACGTGCCTATTGATGCATTGGTTTATCTTCCTGTGTGAACTCTCTGTTCAGAAAAATGATGGCTTGTTTTTTCTCCATTATTGAACTGTTCACCAGAGTTCTCTATGTGTTCTGGACACACATCGTTGTCCCACGTACGTTTTGTGAGCATGTTCTCAGTTTTCGCACCACATTTTGAGGGACTGCCCTCATATTCTGTATCTTCTCTATTTTTTCTGTAGTTTTTGCTACTTGTTTGGGTCTGGTATACATATATGCCCGTCACCAGTATTTCTGGGGATATTCAGAAGCTGCTCAAAAAAGGTAAGGAGAGCCCATGAATGGATGTCTTGTGAAAAGTAGTGGGTGGAGTCTGAGTTAGTTTCCTGTTCCTGGGAGTATTAACACATTGTTGACCTGTCACGAACAAACTGTGTTCAAGCCAAAACACTGTGACTGATAACAAGTTAACTTGTGTTAGGGCTTGCGTTAGCTTTTGTATAACATCACCAGTCAATGTTGTGTTAACGGCACTGATAGCGATGATTGCCAAGGTGGCCTATGCTGGCTGAGGCCACCGGCTCCCCAAGTCCACATACAGTTAGGCCCGCGACAGGAAACGTCAGGAGTGAATGGGCGCCCCGAGTGCGGCCTCTTTGACCATCACACTTTCAATCCTTGCAAAAATGTGGCACCATCTCCAAAAAGCTACCAAGGAAATCATCCTGCCCAGCCTTAAGAACCCGTTGAATGTTCAAAGGAGATAATGAACCTTTACGATTAGGTATCCCCTTTAATTTATGTGATGAATCAACATTTTCAAATGGCAGGAACATGGAAGTTCTGGGCATTGTCAATGGTGAGCAAGAGCCCCAGGATGCCCAGCTTCACCGCCCATAGCCTTGGGTTACCTCCCTCCCTCATCTCTGCAGGGTCACCAGTTTCCGGTTGAGTGTGTGCATTTTGGCCCTGTTGACTGTCGTTGGCACCCTGGGGATTGCAAACAGCTTTCTGGATGAATACCTGGACCTCGATATCACCAAAAAGCTGAAGCACTTCTAAGTTCCCCCTCCCTTTGCTCAAATGTTTGCGGAAGGTGTTCCCATGCTGAAGGGTATACGGTACTACTTGGTTAATTAAAACAAAAATAAAATAAAATAAAAATCTTTATTTTGTTTTTCTGGATGTGGATTAGTCGAGGAACACCTTTAAAGAGTTAATTAATTTATTTTTAGGGAGCAGGGAAGGGGATCTGGCCTGCAAACCCAGGCATGTGACCTGACTGGGAATTGAACCAGCGACCTTTCTGTTCACAGGCTGACGCCCAGTCCACTGAGCCACACCAGCCAGGGAAGAAGCACACCCTTTTAGAGACTAGATTACCCATTTGTTTAAGAGTTGAAGTTGGCACTGAGAGGGTATGTCCAGGTCATTAGTGGAAGCCAGACCCTGCTCCAGGCTTTCCGTGAGCCACTGCTGTCACCTGCCTCTGGCCCTGCCTCCGTCTCCATGGAAAGTTCCAGACAGATGCTGCTAAGGCTGCTGAGCCCACTTCATTGGTGGCAGGAAAGCAACAGATAGAGTAGCCAGAGTAGATTGCCAGTTAATGGTACAAAATAAATCTGGCTATGAAAATGGACTTTATAAAGGGGAAAAAAAAGGACATATTATTTTCAAGGAACCATCCAGAGATCTGTGCTCGGTGAATGTTCTTGCCCCTGGCAGGGGGAGGGGAGGGTCATGGTCACAGCTGGAGGACCTGGACTGGGTTCCAAGGCCCTTGGGCTCCTTTGGGGCTGGGGCCAGCGGCTGTTGTGACCCTGTGTGTAGTCACCACCTGGCACAAATGCACACGGCCTTGCCTTTCTTCATCTCTAAAATGGGGATCAGTCTACCTCACAGAAGGCAGGACCCTTAGGAAAACGGAATCATGAGCATAGAAGAGCCCATCAGGGAAAGAGCTTTCTGGGTACCGGCCCTGTCGCCCCTCTTTTGCTGTCAGGCTCCGGACCAGCACCTCATTGGGACCAGCAGTGTGTCTCCTGGCTTTGTGGTTCCACCTCCAGGTTCCCCCAGATAAAATGGGGTTAATGTTCAAACACGCTATGATTCTGT
The DNA here is from genome assembly GCA_004026585.1 of Noctilio leporinus. NCBI lineage: Eukaryota > Metazoa > Chordata > Mammalia > Chiroptera > Noctilionidae > Noctilio > Noctilio leporinus. Next base: position 397,470 of record PVIW01000654.1, read on the forward strand.
GGTCTTTTTTCTTTTTGGTATTCTCTTCAGTTGTGGTGACTTGTGACATTTTAATTGTTTCATACACCGAAGACAAGGAAGAGAGAGTGCAAATATTTGACCCTACAGCACAATGACTACATAATCATATCCTTCAGAAGGGGGGAAAAACACAACTCAAATCGTACACTTGCGGATTTTTAAACAACTTCTAGGTTGCATCTGAATGGAAACTATTTAAATTATAAACACATACGCGGAGTGGGGTTGAACAACATGTGGAAAGTGAAGATGCGTCGGGCCACGATGTCAGAGCTTTATGTCCTCAGACATCTGAACTACAGGATTTATTTCCTTTGTTCTGATTCCATTGTCACCAAGGCAACCTTTTGATCATTTTAATTCCTACAAATTTGGCTACAGGGAGCAAGCATGCTGGCTGGAGAGATGTGAATTTCCAGTCTCTTTGACAGTTAGTGCTATATTTTCTGCCTATTCGTAAACGGACCGATTTTATTTTTAGAAATCAGGTTTATTGCTTGCAAACGTCCATGTGATGAAAAAAATACGTGGAGAAGAACTTTTCCGCCGCAAGTCTTGTTTTATTTATTTATTTAATAATGTATGTCCAGAGCAGTTCCCAGCTCTGTTGGGACACTGGAGTATTTTTTTTTTTTCCCCTCAAAGATTTTATTTATTTATTTTTAGAAACAGAGGAAAGGAGGGAGAAAGAAAGGGAGAGAAACAGCGATGTGTGGTTGCCTCTCGTGTACCCCCAACTGGGGACCCGGCCCCAACCCAGGCCTGTGCTCTGACTGGGAATCGAACCAGCAACCTTTCAGATTGCAGGCCAGCTCTAAATCCACTGAGCCTCACCAGCCAGGGCAAAACGAGTCTAAGAGGCATAAGAACCAAATGGCATTGTAGGATCCTCTAAGCCTGGTTAGACTAAAACAGCTATGGGGGACCCCTGGGAGGCAACTGGGCCAGTCTGAGTCAGAGTGAGAAGGAAGTCATGTTCGGAAGTGAAAGTTATGTTAGGTGCGATGGTGGCTGCGTGGCTAGGGGACAGAACTCATTCTTCGGAGCTGCCGGCTGAGAGATGGCGGGGCGAACTGGCTGGACCGTGGATCGCTTACTTTGACATGGTTCCACGAACTATGGATGCGATTTGGCCAAGTGTTAACTAACGGTTATTGAATCAAGTTGGTAAGTGTATGTAGTTGTTCATTGTACTATTTATTTTCTCCTTTTATACCTTTTTTTTTTTTTTAAATGTTCTTTAAAAAAGCTTACAAAGCTAAGCAAAGTTAAAGGCTGAAAGCAGGTAGCCCTGAAGCTCAGCGTGCTTGATGAGGGAGGGAGCCGAGGTCCGCAGCCTCGGTCCTGGCCCAGCGGCTGTCCTGGGCCAGGCAGGGCGGCCTGAGCCCTGCGTGTGCGAACGCTGCCCAAATTACCTCCACCTGTAGAACGAATCGAGCCAGGTGTCTGTGGTGGCTTGTCCTGAAGACACCAGAATGGAAATCTCAGGTCCTTAGAACTTAAAACCGAAAGGAAAACAGATGAGAGGGAAAAACAGGAGAGGGGGAAAAAAATGAAAAAGAACAAGATGAAAGGACTGACTGTACACGCAGCTGTCTCTCCTACCTACTTTTCTTCGCAGGGCTGGAGGTGGGTGGGGGGTGGCCAGCAAAGTCCTTCGTAAGGAAAAGTATCAGGTTATTCGTTCTTCACCTTTTCTCCCCTTTCCCCTTCCAGTCTTCCTGGAAAAGACTGTTGGGACACTGGGAACGGCTCATCCTGTTACTCCCAATGTCCCATGATTTTCTGCAACAAAATACATCTTTCTCACTGGGGCAGAGCCTGTTGACTTCCTGGAGAGAGGTTATGCCCTCTTTCCGTCTTTCCCCACCACCCACTCACTGCCCTGGGATGTCATACAGGTCAGTATGGTTATATGTCAAAAAAAAAAAATCATTTTAAAGGAGACACATATTTCATTCACCTGAGGCAGAACGGCTTTTCATGTAAATACGAAGGTGTGGTTTTAATGAGTCAGGACTAGGAGGGCTCAACCCTTCTCAGAGCTGCACGCTGCTGTTCCTATTGTCAGCCTCCCCACACCCCGGATTCAGTTCATGCTTTGATCTCATGTTACCCATTGTCACGTGGTATGATTTGCCAGCCAGTCTGGAACCATAACCTATCGTGTGTAGGACTGGCCTCTTCTTCCACCGTCAAGTTCATGCTCTCTTGGTTCGTACGCATGAAAACTCACCTTCGGTTTGGATCTTATTCTAGACTCTCCAGTGGCCTTAGGTCAGGTCTTCTGGAGCGAAGGGATGGAGTCACATGTGGGTGGATGGTTAACAAGAAGTTCCCGGGATGGGAGACAGAAGAGAGGGCAGGGCAGAGGAGGGCTAGCAGCCCAGCAAGGGGGCAACTTCAGGCAAAGTCCCAGCCTCTGCTTGATCTTGCAGGGGGCATAAAGCCTATCTCAGGGTTTGCCCTGGAAGACAGCTGGGTGAGGACAGACATGTCTCAGTGCTTGAACTCCGTGGGTGGGTGCCGGCTACGCCAGGCCCTGGCCCAGGGAGCCCTCGAAAGAGGTGCACGGGGCTGGCGGAAGTAAGAAGCGTGCTCAGGTGCACGGATGCCAAACCTTTGTTACCACCCCCATACATCCCTTTCGTTTTCTTACTTTTTTTAAAGTAGAAACTTTACTGTCCTTTTTCCAAGTCTTCTGAACCCACAGACGGACTTCAGTCCGTTCCTTTCAAACTTGGCTTTCCTCCATTCCCTCTGTCACGTCCCCCTGAATTTAGAACGTTTTTGTTGTGAGCTTGAATTAGCAAGGCTGTGAAATGATTGATTTCTCTCTACTGTTACATCAGTGTTTAAATAATGATACCAAAAGTTTGAGACAAGAACTGCAGTTCATCAAATAGAACCCAGGCATACTGTATCTGCTTAATTAAGGTTGGGGATTCAGTGACAATCCAAACACAAACTACACTTTGGGTTGATTCAGATAACAATCTTTTATTTGTTTTTGCTTTTTTTTTCTTTAAAAGTAGTATGTCAACATCACTTCATTTCTACATTTAAGAGTTCTGTACATTTCTTAAAAGGAAATAAGCAATGCTCAATGTACAAAGTAAAAAGAGAAAACTAGAAAAATCTGAATAAAATGGAGCAAGTTGCCATAGGTCATACAGTACAAATTAGTCATTAGATGTCATCTGAAGTGCAATACCACTGCTGTGATGATGAGTTAAGGAATGAAATAAAAATACTCTATTTTAAACAAACAGTATATATATATATATATATATTTATATGTATATATATTTTTACAGATAGTAGACCCAGTGATATCTGCAGTATTGTAAAAACTTATTTACAGATAACTTTTTTTTAGACATTACATGTACATCAGCACCGTAGTAAAAACAAAGAACGAAACGACATTATTAAAATCTACCTCTCTATTTAGTTGGTCCCAGGACTGACAGTTGGGAGGAAGCTTTTCAAAGGTACTAGAGCTGCTCTTCCATCAGTCCCCTCTCACGTCTCATCATTGCTTATATATTTATTTCCTGTACCTCTCAGAAAAAGGTAATTATCTGGTCTGTCTCCTTGTTTGCTTATTTGTTTCTGTTTTTTTTTTTGGTTGTCATCTGTTTCCATTCAGGAGTCCCCATTTCCCTGGCAGTGTCTCTCCCCACGCAGTGTGCTCGTGGTCACCCTACTCATGCCTTGCCTTAAGGGTGGGTGGCGGCCCCTGCCTGGGCTCTGGGCCACCTGGCCACCTCTGTCTCCTGCCCCTTGCTGAAGAAATCTATAACCTGAGGCCCTGCTGAGCAAGTCAGGGCAGCGGTCACCTGCCTGCGACCTCTCCATCCTCTGCCCTCATCTTACCATTTGAACTCCCTTTCTCAGGACCTTCCCCCAGGACAGCCAGTCCAGTTCCCCCTGGTCCTGAGTCCGGGCTCCGGGGTGGCGAGTTGCCTGTGACTGCCCAGCCTTCGGACACGGAGGGTGGGGGTGGGAGGAGAAAAGCACATGTCACTCTCATTTCCTTAGGGCGGTAATTGCGCCACATGGCCTCCGAAACAGGACAGGGGGAGGGGCGGCAAGGACCTGGAGAGAAGTCCCTGTGAATCAGAGACAAGGCTCACTATTGGGCAGGGCAAGTGAGTCACACAGAAAACGCCACAGGACTGCTGAAGTGCATCGCTTTGCCCCTGGGAAAGGAACCGGACCTTCCTCCGTTTCGCCATCAGCATGCGTAAGCTGGAGTAATTGATTTTTCCAGCGCCTTGTCGCTTGGGGGTTTGGATTTGTCTTTCTGGTGAGCAGGGATTCAGGGCAAGGCCGATTTTAGAGCTCGCCCAGGTTCTCCCCGGAGGGAGCCCGAGTGGGCGCCCTTGCTGGGTGTGCCATCAGTGCCCAACGCGGTGCGTGGAGACCCACCGGGCACCGCAGCAGCCTGCTCCGTTCCAGACAGAGACTCCCCTCAGCCCCTCACATGACAGAGAAAGGGCACTCCGGTGTCACCCTGGCATGGCAGGCATGGTCTAAGTTCTTCTTGCATTTGTTTCGATTCTGCTCCAGCTCCCTAGAGACACAAGCTTTGTTTCTTCATGGATCATATTTGAGGAGCAGCAAGGACACAGGGACAGATATGAGGGACGAAGGTGGGGGGCAGGAGAAGGTGCCTTTGCGGGTGGGCACACAGCATCTGCCAGGGTCTCCCTGCCCCGTGGTGCTGGAATTAGATGGGAACTGCCTTGATGTGCGACCGTCTTACGGGGCTCCCAGGAGGCTTCATCCCAACGACCTGGGGCGATGGCCACCAAGGTCAGCAGCAGGGGTCTGCCCTAGGACTGTAGGATGGACTCTCCTCCCAGCTCCGTTCACCATCCTTGTGAGGCAGCCAACAGCACACCCCTGACATTCCTGAGGGCCGTGGTGGGGCAGGAGACAGGCCTGTAGGATCCTTGGTAGTCTCCCTGCGACATCTCACTGTTTCTTGCACCGGCCCTCCGCCTCCTGTCGCAGGTCTTGAAGCCTGACAACTCTTTCCAGCCAGAGCTCAGCACATTTCCGACCTGTGCTCTTGGCCTGCACAACCACCCAGCAGGCTCTGTGGGGTCCCCCTGCCCGAGGCTCGCTCTGTGCGTCTCCAAAGCTGCCGTCTCTGCGCCTGGGCCAGGACAGGCTGACAGGGGCCTCGCCTGGGCAGCAGCCCCGGGGGCTGGAGCAGCTCTTGCTGGGCCACGTGGCCGACCCCCGGGAGCGCGCAGCGGGGCTCAGGTTTGTCTACCCCACCTGCTTCTGCTGTCTCCCTCTCTCACGGCAGCGATCCGCACGGTGTCCTGTCTTGACTGTTGTGGGACAAATCAGGTGACATGAGGCCCTGGGGGGCGATGGGTGGGCACCTGGATCCTCACTATCAGCCAGCTGCAGTTCTGCTCAGTTTACATGGGCCACAAAAACAACAAGACGAGGGTGGGTTCGCATCCGGTTTCTCTCCCCCACTGTGTACTTTAACCACTGGAGTCGTGGCTCTCAGGGTCCCCCTTGACTAGGGGTTTCCAAACAATTCATCGAGCTCCTGCATCCACTCGTCCCCCGGCCCGCCTTTGATGATGGAGTCCACGAGGTCGGCGCTGTCCGACAGGCCCGGGAAGGGCGCCCCGGCGGCTTCGCCCCCGTAACTGTAGGGCATGTCCTGTGAGGCGTTCCGCTCGTAGGCTTGGCTCTGGCCGCCCCCAGCAAAGCCGCTGCCGGGCATCTGCGGCTGGGCTGGGGGCTGGCTGAACGCGGGCAGGCCGGGGACGCCCTGGCTGAGGCCGGACATGACCATCGGCCGGGCCTGGCTGGTCCCTGGCTGCCCGGGGAGCGGTGGCATCATTTGCCGGCCCAGGGCGGCCGGGTTGAGGGTTCTCACCGCGCCGGTGTTGGTGTCCACGACCTGGTTCAGCCCCTGCGGGAAGTGCTGTTTGGTCAGTCTCGGCTGGCCGGCTGGCAGCGAGTAGCTGGCGCCGTTGCTGAAGGACCCTAACTCTCCGCTCGTCCTCCCGGGCATCCCCTGCAAGCCCCTCTGCTGCCAGCCCTGGGCTCCCTGCTGGACCGTCCCCATCATGCTCTGCAGCCGGGGGGGGCCCTGCGGCCTGGGCAAGGCCTGGCCCACCGGCCCCTTCATCTGCTGGTGCTGCTGGGTCATGGCTGAGTTCACCAGCATGTTTGGGCCAAACCCACTCACCATCCCAACTCCCTGCGCCGAGGCGGCTTGCCTCGGCCCCTGGGCGGGGCTGTGCGTGATGCTCATCCCGCTTTGGTTTGGGTGCTGCAGCATTTGGGTCATTCCTGGGCTCATATTGTACATTCCCGGTTGGCTGGCAGGCGTGGCGCTGTAGGGGGCCAGTCCCATCTCTGACTGCGCAGCCGCGGTGGCCATGGTCCCTGGGTTCTGAGACGGTCCCATTCCCATCATGCCCGGGTTCTGTGCCATCAACCGTGACGACCGCATGCTCTGGAGGGCCGCCTGGCTTCGCACGGCTGCCATGTCCTGTGGAGAGCCTGCGGGGAGAAAGGACACACACCACTCACTCTCCTGGGTAAGCCATGCCCTGGGACAAGGCGGTGGGGTTTTCTTGGGGACTGACAGAATTCTTTTCTACAACAGGATGCATCCACTCTGACAATACATCCTTGTAACCGAGGCGGAGTGTGAAAAATGTGGAAAACGTTGAAGATGAAAATTAGCCACCCAAGTTTCCACCTTCAAGAGGTGACTACTGCTGTCACTGATGTACAAATAGAAACACTCACATAAGTTGAGGTCCTATGTACACACACTTCGGTCGTTAACTTTCACTTGATTACCCTGACAGTATTCTTGTTCACATTTCAGAAGCAAATTATTTTCCACGCTTCTTGGTAGGATGCCACACCCTCAACCTGTCAGATACCATTTTTCTTGGAGGTGAGAGGGGATTCACCGCCCGGGCTGAATGAGGAACCGGTGACTGCTGAAGGGGACCACGACTGAGTAGAAAATACTATCAGCAAGTAGACCATTAGACTAATTCCCTCAAGGCTCCCATAGGATTCGGGAGGTTAAAGGCCATCACTTCTGCTAAGAAGCTCTTTCAGCAGGCTGGAGGCTTCTTGGACCCCGTCTGTGGATTTCTACATGCTCTGGATTCTTTGAATCATAACATGTCAGTGCAGCTGGCCGGCTCCCCGAGCTGGAAAAAGAAATCACCCTGCTACTTACTACTTGGCAACGAACTTTATGGCTTTCTCCAGTGAGGTCCCCTCCTTGAAGCGGGCCCTGACCGCGGCTCTCCGCAGATCGCCAACAGCCTGTTAGCAATGCGGCTTAAAAGTTGACCAGGGCATGAACGTGCCAAGTCACTGCACTCTAATCGGGCACTCGAGTGAGTCCTTCATGTTCCCAGAAAAGCTCTAAGTCAGCCGGAAGAGAAATGTCACCCTTCGAACCCAGCTGACGCGCGAAGGGACTAGGGGGAGCACACAATGGATTTTTCTGTGTCCCTGCTAATGATTACGTCTATGAGACAAAGAAAAATAGTTTCTTTTCCTGGACATTTAACAAGGATGCCGCGTGGGAGCCAATCGATATTATAAGCAAATTTGATCCTCCCTGGAACTGAGATGAGAAACTAGATGAAAATAGTGTAACCTTGTTAAGCCTGGCACCTTGGCGGATAACTGAAGTGTGTTTTTGTCTTCCTGATGGGGGTATTGATTTCTGGGCAGCAAATCTGTCTCCATATATTATTTCTTCCTTTAAGAAAGAAAATTATGGGAATTTTGATTATGATTTAAGTTGTAGAGGCTTGAGATCAATAACATTCTGCACTGAAAAATGAAACGGTTACTGTGGGGAAACCTGGAAGGTCCAGGGGCGACCCTTAGAAATGTTTCCATTATGTTTTGTTTTGAGCTTAATTACATTTAAGTGATTTTTAAAAAATCAAAAGTTCCTGATTAAATACTGAGTGGTGGTATATAGCGCAACTTTTAATCTTGTTATGAAGTTTTGTGACCCTAATGACTGCTTTTGTATTGACTGCATGACCAGTCTGATCAACTGTGGTGAGTCGTTTATTTAAAAATTTAAGGGAAAAATATTGCTGACTCAGAGATTGATCAGATAGATAGACCCACATTACACACACAGGCTGCAGGGCTGCTGGAAATATTATGGAAGTTTTGATTGTATATACATGTACAATGGACATGTTGAGGGACTGGGTATTGTCCGGACTAAGTATCTTAATTAGAAACAGGTTCCTTTATTAGGAAGGCAGAAATGCTGTAATGCCTTTCAAGAGGTACTAAAAGATTAATCAAAGCTAACCTTTAGTTTTACTTAGTACAGATGGTTGCACTATCAAGGTGTAATTCTGATGGGGGAAAAACAGGGCATTTTAAAATCAGCAATTAGCACCATATTTTCAAGGATGACAAAAGCATTTTATTAATCTAGGGTTTGTTTTTGCCATCCGTTTCAATACACACAGGAGAAAATTCAAATGTGTCCAAAGAATTGACTTGCCTTTATCTGATTACAACACATGTTAAACAACAGACTACTTCTTCTTCTTTCTAAAATAGGTAATAGTGTGAGACACTGTAGTCAACTTAATTTTCTTGTCTACCGGTGAACATCCTAAAAGGCTTTATGTTCTATTTTCACTCACAAGATGCCAGCATTTTGGAAAAATAAGCATTTCCTCATAGGCATTATAACCTTGTTCAGAGACACAAAAATCGGTAAGAGATAGTCATTAAAACCTTTGAGATGTATGGGTTCTCATGCAAGTTACTCCTACCAGAACTTCTCAAAAAGGACACTATTTCTTATCTATCAACTTGCTATTTTCCCAGATATAAAATATTATGATACCTAGGGTGTCAATAAATCCATGAAAATACGGAAGATAGTAAAAGAAAAGGTACACATTTCAGCTCAGGAACCCACTGATTATTTAGCATAAGTGTAGCTAAATTTGTAGGTAGATTACTTGTGCTTTGAGGTTTTAGAAAAATTCAGAGTAGGCCTTTTAGACTAGAAACAGCATGCAGAATAATTCATAATACAGAGGAATTATTAAATTTTGGTGGATCCCTTTATTCCAAAAAAAAAAAATACTAAATGAGTTCCGAACCTAGAAGACTGCAGTGGAACCCAGTGCCGGTGTATCAGATGTCATGTGTTTATAATCAGTTTGTGATCTAAAACTCCAGTTCTCAAAGTGAGTTCCCCTGGCCAGCAGCAGCAACTGCTGGGAACTTGTTAAAAGGGAAATTCTCAGGTCCCACAGGAGACCTCCTGAAGGAGCAAGTCGGAGAGGTGGGTGGGTGGGCCGTCTGTGTTTTAATGGGCTCTGCAGGGGGTCCTGACACAGCCCAGGCGTGAGAACTGCAGGAAGAGAGGCCAGACCTGCGCCCCCAACAAAGGACTATCTTCCACTCCTCGCCCAGGACCAAGCGTGCAACAATTCTTCCAAGGATATTGGCACTAATGCAGTGCACAGAACACCTGTGGACAGCCTGATTTCTTCTGTCCTTCCCTGCGTCCTGTGGCAGGGAGCATCTGCATGTTCACAGTGACCTCTGGCTGTGAGCATCCACGGCTCTCAGGCTGTTCAAGCATGACTCAGTATTCACACACGTGCATTTAGGGCCGGGACGGAAGTCTCCTTAGTATGAAACACTGATAGTTTCTTCTCTATTGTATTGCCCTTGAACGTAAATGTTGGTTGTGGCTTGTTACACTGTCCTCATAACCTACGTGTGTGTTGTAATCCAAAGGCTGAAAAATGTCACCCTGGGTCACATTTCACCCACAGCCGACGGACAGGTAGGTGTAACACCCCCGAAATGCTAGGATGACCCAGCCATGTACAAAGCTGGTCATGGGCCAACCAGCACCGGCACGTTCTCATTGGCTTTGAACTATTGAAAATACTTGCGTACCTTCGGCAAAGAACAGCCCCCCCAAGCCCCCCCCCCCCCCCCCCCCCCCCCCCCCCCCCCCCCCCCCCCCCCGACCCCACCAGAAGCTCAGACCCAGCGGGGGGCCTCCAAGAGCGCACTGGCTGGCACCCTCAGCTCTCACAGCCTTAGTACTGCCTGACACAAGCAGGGCACCTAAGGCACCGCGACTGGCTACCCGGGCCTCACCTGCGTACTGACTGATCTGCTGCACCGGGTACGGGTTCCGCTGGGGCTGGAGGTGCGGCCGCGGTAGATGGGGCTGCTGCAACTGCTGGAACAGAGGACAAGAGGGGCGCGGTGAGCAGGGGACAGCGCGAGTTGTGCCGAGGAAGGCGGGGCTCCTTCCCAAACTCAACTTAGTGTCGAAAGGTAACACACGCACACGCAGGCTCGCGCCCAAAGCACAAGCGTAGCTTGATGACTTTTCGCAAATGAACAAACTCCCGGCAAGCAGCATGGAGGTCAAGGTGAAGAAGGTGCCAGGGGCCCCTCCGGCCCGTCTTGACCCTTCGTCTGACCTTGGGGAAACACCGCCCTAACCTAACCGGGACGCCTGCTTTTGTACTTGACACAATGCACCGTGTACAGCGGGTCTGGGCCTGCCTCCTGTGTTCATGTACCTGTGTCGGCCATGTGGATGCTGTGGTCTGTCCCTTCCCACCGTGGAGAAGTATGCCATCCTATTAATATCACAATTAATTAACCTGTTCTGCTAGCGAGGGTCATGGAGGGCCTCTGTCCCAAATACCGCTGCTGCGAACACCCCGGCCCACGTCATTCGGGCGGCCCTGCTGGCTCCTGAGGGACGCCCCCCGCGCCAGGCGGCTTTGACTTTGACTTTCCAGCCTCCGCCTCGGCCTTCGCCTGGCGGGGATCCCGCTCACAGGGACAAGCGACTAATTGTTAATGACCTAAATAGATGCTTCAGGGATTGGAAGCTGGGATTCTCAGGGGCTGTACAAGCAGCTAATGGGATTCCCACGAGGCCACCCTGCCTGTAAAATCCATCTCCACAAGCAGAATATCCGGCAGCGACTGCCCCGAGGACGCCGTGTGGGAATCCACACGGACAGGGAGCCGGGAGGCGAGGCTTTCTTCTTCCACCCGCGGGGATTCTGCTCCGCTCGCGCTGTTACCAGTGTGCTGGGAAGGCGGTCGTGATGGTTATCGGGCTGTGTGTGGAACGGGAGCGAGGAAGAGGGAGGTGGAGAGGGCAGAGAGGGGGGTCTTAGTTCTCCCTCTGCCGCCAGGTAGCTGCCCGGCCCCCAGCGTGTCATTTAACCTCCTTCTGCGCCTACTGAATATTCATTAGGCACCTTTTGGGGGCAGGAGCTCCAAAGACCGTACAACAGGGGCCCTGCTCCTTAGAAAGGAACGCACATCAACCACTCCCGGACACGTGTTTGTTTCTATTTCTTCTCTTGTTTTTGTTCTTGGGCATCGCTGTAGTTTTCTCTTTCCTTTTTTCCTCTTTTTCTTGACAAGGCCGGCCAGCACCCTGGTAACCAAAGAAAAGAGCAGCGCTGCTCTGTGCACCCCGCCCTGTGGTGCCTACCTGGTGTGTTGTGCAAACTGTTCAAGTTAATTAATTGTGTGGAGGAAGTGTAGACAAGAAACCATGTTACCCTTTTGGGAAGCAATCGGAGGGCATTCTTGAAAGTAGGTTGAGCATAAAAAACTTTCTCTTCAGCCCAATTTCCCACTGACTGTCCCCCTTATGACCCGAATCCTCCACCTGGTAGCCTGGGTGGGCTGGGGCCGGACCCCCAGTTTTGGCTCCACCCTTTTAACTCCGTTTATCTTACCTACCTCACATCAGCTCCGCAGCATCCATTTCCTTACATGTAGTAAAATGAAGGGACGGAGCCATAATGTTTCTTTCAGATTGACAATTCTAGGCTCTGTGGAACTTTTGGGAATATGAGGTCTGTGCCAAAAGTATCGAGCCAATGTCAATGTCATTTTTTAAAACAGTTTGCGTGGCTGAGACTTCTGAGACAGACCTTGTGCGTGAAGGGTGACGTGCCCTGCAATTTTAAAGAAGGAGGCATTCAGTGTTACTTCACCCCTGCTTTCCACCTGCTCTGTTCTGTAAGCTCACCCAAGAATTATTTTTCAAGTTCCTGAAGATACACAAGACCCCAAATCCTTCTGTTTTCCCTCACCTGTCCTTTCAGGACAGCCAGGTGTCCCCAACACACTGTTTACACAATTGAAAGTGCTGGGGCCAGCCCTGCTTCTGCAGAGACTAAGAAACCATCTGGGTGTCGACCTGGCTGCATTCATTCTGGAAATAGAAAGTTGACAGCCCATCCCTTGCGGACCCCTCAGGCAGCCTGTGTCAAGAAGCACTGTCTCCAGGTGCAGCAAAGATGCTACAGTGACTTGAGTTTTTCTCTCGGTTTCACAGGATGGCTGGCAGGTGTAACTGCAGCTCTTCTGTGACATCAGGGTCATGTGACTGTCCCCATGTACATACGTGCAGTTTCCGAAGACTTTCACGCACATTATCCCATGTGATCCTTAAAAGAGCTCTATGAGGAAGACTGATGAGGAGACTGTGTCCGAAGACTGGACACATTCTGACCTTGAGTACGAGGTCTGTCTTGAAAGCACTGGCCGTGCAAATTGTTTTAATTATATTGATGTTGGCTCAATACTTTGGGGACAGCCCTCATATATTGTTCATTCCTTGGTCCCTCGTCACACAGTGGCCAAGGAATTATACTCATTTTTTTCCTTTTTGCGACTTCTCATGGTCTCGTCTTTTCCGAGGAGCCTTGGATCTCCCCGTGTCCTGGGGCAGGGATCCCATCCTCTCTCCGGGTGTCACCCTGTGGTGGCTCTTCTCCCAGTCTTCTGCCTCCTCCTTGTTCCCAGGGTTGGCTCACCTCGCCAAGTTGGCGCATCCCTGGACGGGCTCATCTGAGATCTGCCTGGTGACCCTGATTCACTCTGTGACTTGGTCACAGCGCACGTATCAAAAGCCATCATTCAGAGCACTGGGAACAGCTGAAATTTCCTGGGATTGGCTGGGGAAAGGATTTACAAAGCCCAGCTTCCCCTGGGCAGCTCCATTTATCACTGCCCGAGCGACATTAGCATGGTTCCTTGTCACACACCTTATGCAGGGGGAGAGGGATGGAGGTTTATTTGTACAAGAGCTGCCAGGTGCCGACTGACCTTGGTGAAAAGGGAGATAATTACACAGCTGTTCAGGAACAAAAGCAATAAAAGGGAACATAAGTGTACTGTACAATTTTTCTATTTGGAGGATGACTGATGTTACTTTGAACTGTAGCTCTTGGTTAGTAAGGGTCTCGACATGTCTGTGTACCACAGTAGGTGGAGGAGGATACTTAATATATTTCCAAAATTTGGACCCTGTTAGGAACATTCTAGAAGGGTAACTGTGGGGCAGAGCTGTGTGGGGCCTTAGTCTTTCAATGACAACTTGATATCTATAATAAGAGTGAAATGCCCTGTACAGACCCCATGAGAACCATCTAAGTCTCTTGTGTAAGTCCTTAGGCCTTTTCTGGGGCAATATGAAATCAGGCCTGAGCATCTCAAAAACAAAACAAAACAGCCCTGGCTGCCGTGGCTCAGTGGGTTGGGCACCAGTCTCTGAACCAAAAGGTCGCTGGTTCGATTCCCAGTCAGGGCACATGCCCTGGGTTTCAGGCCAGGTCCCCCACTGGAGGCATGCAAGAAGTAACCAATCAATGTATCTCTCACACACATTGATGTTTCTCTCCCTCTCTTTCTCCTTCTCCCTCCCTTCCCCTCTCTCTAAAATTAAATACAATCTAAAATACGAAACAATGAAAAAATGAAAAGCAAAACACCTCCCAAAAGAAGCACACTGGAACACAGCTGGAGGAATTATATGGTGAGGGTGGACGAAGATGCCCAAGGTAAGGCTTTGTGCTATGCTTTCCTTTAACTTAAAGATTTCTTGAGCTGTTGGGAATTTCCTTAAATTTGCCCCCTTTCTGTGACCTCAAGTTCAGGTTTCCAGGTAGCTCCGTGGGCCTTTTATTCTGCCATTGTTCCTGTTCCATTGTTCATGACTGAGTCTGTAGAATTCCCCTCAACCCCGCCCCCTGACACCTTCTTTCAAAAGACAAAGTTCTCTGAATTATTTTCCTTCTTTATTCCTGCTAGAAATATTAGAGTTTAAGAAGGATGTGCCTCCCCCGACACTGGGTGCTGATTACGTTGACCCCTGTACCAGAAACCCGAAGAAAAGGAGTCAGGCTTGAATGCAAGACATGTCTCTGGCAAACGCGCCTTCAAATTGATGGCTGAAGCCTGTCTTTTAAGAACAAACTAATTCATTCGAGGAAAAAGGCTGACTAATTGAAAGGTCTAAATTCTGCAGGTTCTTTTGTGATTCCAGGAAACGCTAGGCTGCGTCTATCCTGACAAAGGACAGGGACTACATGTCCCTCGTGGATACAGGAGCTGAATGATCGAACCGCACCATGGGTGCCTGTTACCTGCTCAGCTAGAATCTGCTGCTGCTGCTGCTGCTGCTGTTGCTGCTGCTGCTGCTGCTGTTGCCTTTGCTCCCGCAGGAACTGTTGCTTCTGCTGCTCCATCAGCTGGGCCCGCTGGTCAAGGAGCATCTGCTTCATGATGGCCGCTTGGGGCTGGCTGCTCAGGAAGCTGGGACCTGCAGGGCTGGCACCTGAGACCATGCTGCCTGAGCCAGGGGGGATGGAGGACTGCATGGGGCCAGTGGTCCGGGGAAGCCCACCTGGGTGCTGCTCCTGGGAGGAGAGAAAGAGAGGCTGATGCAGTGACTACACTTCTGAAGGGAAGCACGTGGAGGGTGTTGGGGGGGTGGGGACTGGGGCAGAGAGGCCCTGGCTGTGGGACCCAAGGGCTTCTGAGTGGCACATACTCTATTTCCATACAAACAATAGAGCAGACCTCAAGGTTATCACTGTTACTCCTCTCACCTGGTAAACCAAGAACCCCAGAAAGGTCTGGTTGGTTAGTGTCGTAGCCCTGGTCACACAGTTAAGACACGGAAGAAACGGAACCCTGATTGAGCCTAAGTTCATATTCTTTCCCCCAGCAACAGGCCTTTCCCAGGCTATGGGCCCCTGGTGCCAAGCGTGTGCTTAAAAATTGTCCGTGGATGAAATGTATAGTGTGCCTCTAAAACAGGACCTGTAGCGTGCTCTATATTTGGGAAGACAAGGGTTATTGCTGAAGTTAATAAAACTTTTCGCCTTTCTGTGTGCGGTCTGCGCAGAGACAATGACCAGGTAGAGAGCTATGTCACTTTATGCTAAAAAGACCTTACACTAAAAAAATGCTAGGAACCTTTACGGTACCAGTTTACATTTTGACCGACCCCAGTAGGGGCCAAGATAGTTGTCTTTTCCTTCCCTCCAATATTCGCTACCTGTTTTCCAAGCCCTTCCTTCCAATGGGCTAAAGCTGTTTCTTGCCACCTTGAGAAACAAATGGCTAAATGCTTACCATAAATTCACACTAAAGGCCTGTTAATCAATCAGCAAAAATACAGATATACCGGGGTTTTCCCCCTCTGTATATTTCAGCATATTTGTTTCCCAGTTTTGATAAGGAGGTGAGAATTGTCAAGAAAATGAGATGAAGGAAGATAAAATTTCCTTCAGCTTAATTTTATGAGAGGGTAGGTCTGGGCCAGCCCTGATTATTTTTGCTCACTCGGTGAGATTCTTGTCTTGTGTGATCTGCCGGGGAAGCCGGGATGCATGCTCAGAAGTGGTAAGTAGTGACATGTTGCTTTCCCATCCTTCTCTACCCTCCAACCCCAAATGTTGATACATCAGACCACTTTTGGCCCCTGTCTTCCTGCCACAAAAATGAATACTTCAAAAGCACAGTGGGGAACCTGGCGGGGTAGCTCAGTTGGTCACAGCGAGCAACCAATGAATGCATCAACAAGCAGAACAACCAATTGAATAAATCTATGTTTCTCTCACTTCTTCTGTCTCTAAAACCCAATTAATAAAAAACAAGTCATAACCCTGGCTGGTGGCACAGTGAATAAGGCGCCATCCTGCAAACCCAAAGGTTGCTGGTTCTATTCCCAGCCAGGGCACATAACCAGGTTGCAAGCCAGGTTTCCAGCCAGGTCCATAGCTGGAGGCAGGTGAAAGGCAATCACGCATTGATGTCTTTCTCCCTCTTTGCCTTTCTCCCTTCCCTTCTCTAAAAATAATAAACATTAAAAAACATTAAAAAAGTTATAAAAAGCAGAGGGAGAAAAAAAAAATTTCTCAAATGGATAGTTAGGTTATTACTTCCCAGGATTTTACATTTAACCAAAGATTCCCTCCCAAAAGTTCTGCCTTAAGGTTTTTCACTGAAGGCCTGAAGACCTAGGGCAGGAGGGCTATCTATGTGCATTTGAAAAGGCTTGCTTTTCCTATGAAATATCCTTCTGGGGACCTAGACAGATACACCTTCAGGACTCTCCCAACCAGCTCTTGGGCATTCAGGAGCCTGCAAGGGACACCTGGAGCCCCAGCCTCAGGTGTGTATTCCAAAGCGTGAAGACTCCCCGATGGCATCTTACACACTGAGCTGGCTGAGCCCATTAGCTGTTTCATATTCCAGGGTGGCTTTTAACCTCCAGTCTAAGAGGGCTTAATGAGCAATTGTCTGTCGAGTTTCAGGATTTCATGTCACTGGAGGACACACACTGCGTGCGCAGTTAGGAAAAACCAGGCTGAGCTTTCGTCACCAGAATTGTAATGCCTTGAAGCCAAATGATGCAGTATTTTTAGTTTTAATTACTGGCTTGCTCTTTACCCCATCCTCCTCCCAACGACCTCCGCTGGCTTCTACCAAGAATCCTCCTTCAGTCTCTTCCCATCAGCAATCCAAATGGCCATATAGATCTTCATTATTTCCCAAACCTTTCACTCTTCAGTAAAATAAAGGGAGGGGCAAAAAATTAAAACCAGTGAAGCTAGTTTACACATCTTTTCTCCTGCTGGGAAAAGATCTTAGCAATTTTCTAAGGGCTGGAGAGAGAGGTAGGAGGTGTAAAACACACCCTACCTCCCCCAAAGAGGCAGTTTTCTACTTCAAAAAACAGCTGCGGCAAAAATATCTCCCAAGAGCAGCCAGTTGTTTATTTATAAATCTGGGCGCAGGCAAGCTTTATTCCTCTGAAGTGTTTTCAAGAACACGCCTAGTGTTTGGGTGTCAGGGGCCGGGATTGCTGGCAGCGAGCCAAAGATCGCTGGCTCCCTGGCTGCGAGGAGTGGGGAGCGGTGAGGAGAGGCTGATGAGTCTTGGGGCGCCGAGGCTCGGTGGCGCGCGCATTGGCTGCAGGATGGACGCCCCGGACTTCAGCCTTTTCCAGGCGGTCCTCGTCGGGGATCAAGGAGCAGGTGCTGTTCTTCCCCTGGCCCGGCAGATGGTGCTGCCTGCCCGGCGCTCGGGCGTGCGCCCCCCTCGCGCGCCGCGCCCCCCGCCCCTGCGCCTGCAGATGGCTTAATCACGACTCGCGTCCCTCCCCCACCCAGCCCCCGCCCGCGGCCGGGCGGCGCTCGAACGTGGAGCCAGGCAGTCAAGTGTTCCTGCGTACAGCAGGTAGCCTGGCAACTGAGAGCATAATACCGAGCAGATGGTGTTCGCACGGCGTGATGGACATCACACACGACAGCCTGAGACAATCCAGGAATTCCCTGGCGACTCGAGGCCCTCTTTACACAAAATGAGTTCTCTCTCCATTGCCTGGTCTCTCTGGGGTGCTCTCCCCCCCCCTTCTCCCACTGACACTGAACTGGTTTCTTATTACCGACTTCTCCTGCAGCCCGAGGGAAGGGGGACGGTGCAGGGGGTGGGGGTGGGAGGCTGCGGCAGGAAACGGAAGAGCTGGGAGCCGGGGGAGAGGGTGCTGGGCGGTGGAGACCGGAGGGGGGAGCGCGGCGCGCCGCAGACCCCGGAGGACGGTCCGAGGGGCCGGGCTCCCCGCAGTCCGGGATGCGCAGAGCCGGCGCCGAGAGGCGCGCCTCTGCTGCCTTTGCAACCTTGTGGCCCAAGAAGAGCCTCAATGAAATTTAGGGTTTTACTTAAAAAGTCCCCCGGGGCGTAATTTAGCCTCTGTACTCCAGCCTGTGTGCTTACAAGTCCTTAGGGGACTCGAAGGAGTCGGGAGCTGGGAAACGCCTCTCTGCGCAGGCGTCCCTAACAAAGGATCCGCCAAGGTGGCCCCGGCGCGGGCAGGGCGGCGCGGGGAGCTGCAGGGTGGGAGTCCGGGCGCCCAGGTCCGCGGGCCGCACGCCCCCGCCCCGCGCGCCCGCGGCTCGGAGGCGAGGGAGGGGGTGGGCGAGGAACGCAATGGAAGAGGGTTGTTCTTGTAGGGAAAAGTAATAATGAATCAATACATAACAAAAAAGGATGCCGGGGGAACCCCCCACTCCCACCCGTGCTTTTCCCTCGCACTTAACAAAATCAAGTAATTCAATTAAAAAATCAATTCCAAACGGAATCTTGCCTAGGTTTTGTGCATCAGGAGACTTCTGTGTCCACCCTCGCCCCAGAGCCCAGAGGCTGTCCTCTGCAAAAGTACTATTCAGGCTCTAAGTTTCCGAAGGCGGATGTCTCCTCAAAGGACGAAGCTACCGTTTCTCCGAGCGCAAACGTCACGCTTGCTGGGTTCGGCAGTTTCCTGTAGGAGGAGCAAAGGAGGGATTGTCGCGGGCAGGACCGAGGCGCGGGGCTGAGCTCCCCAGGGCTCTAGGCGCCGAGCTGGCATTCTGAGGCTTGGGAAGCCCCCTGACTTCTTGTCTCAGTGCCCACCCACGGCCGCAAATGCCAGTCCTTTTCCTTAGACTTCTTGACGGTGGAAACGTTGGGAATGAAAGAGTTAATGAGTCCCTATAGAAAGTTATGGCCAAGAAGATGCTACCCAGCCCCTTTGGGGAGGAAGGGCAGTGGGCGACATCAGCGGTTCTCCACTGATGGGTCCGGGATCAGCTGCATTAGCATCACGCGGGAGGTTGTTAGAAATGCAGATTTCCGGGCCCCTGCCCCAGACCTACTGAACCACAACCTCTGGGGCTGTTGAACAGCCTTTCAGGTCATGACCATGACCCAGTTTGCGAATCACTTGGGCGAACAGTCCTGGTTTATGGGCACTGACTGCAGCGTGGGACTTCCCAGCTGTATACTGCAAACCCTGCATTTTCCAAAGCGAATCAGAGTGCTGAGTCCTGTAGGTGTCTACTGCAGATTCTTCTGCCGTTGGAACAAGATTCTCAACATTTTGCAGGGCTGCTGAGACATGGCAAACCCAGGAATTCAGAAAGGAGCCGTGGCTGTGATTCTTCCAGGAGGGTCAGGGCCCCTGCAACTCTGCTGTGAGGCTGAGGAGCAGCCAAGACCCAGGAAGGGCAGGCCTGTATACTCCCTTGTTCAGGGACAGGCATCAGTGTCATTAGACTTCCTGACCCCTGTCTGGTAGAAGGCAGAACTGTGCAAAGCTATGATTGGAGGAGAGTCCGCCTGGTTGGAAAAGGGTCTGCAAACATGGAGAAACCAAGGCAACAATGCAAGGGAACAACTACACACTTAGGAGGCACCTATTGCATACAAAGTATTCCACCAAGTGTGGTCACGTCCATCATTAAACTCATTTCACTGACTAAAAAGGTCCCCAAGTCTGAAAGTTTGGGTGACCTGTCCGATGCCCCATGGCTGGTGGTGGTGTCTTTGGGATTCTGACTTTCCCACCCACCAGAGAGCATGCATCTGGTCCAAATGGTGCAGACCACCCAATAGGACTCTGGGGTAAAAAGAAATGGGAGGGGTCTAAGGGGAGAGAGGAAGGGCCTAGAATTAAAAGGTAGAAAGTCTACTGGGATCAAAAGATGAAACTTGAAGGCATAAAAATATGTCATTTTTCATGTGTTCCTGATACCCCAAATTAGGACGTCTCTGGGCTATCAATTTTGACATTTAAAGAGAGAGCATAGGATAGCCCATTCAACCATAAATGGAAGGAAGGAAGAAAATAAAATAAAACCGTAGCCTTCCCTTTGAAGTTGATCAATTATCAGGGCAGAAACTTGGTTTCAGGATGGTGGTTTCCCTTACAGAATTTCTCTGTCTGGACCAATTTTTCACTGTGGGCTGGGAGACTTGCTTACAATAAATCCACAGCAGAGCCCTAACAGGGCCTGCCCCGCATAAATGCCTCAGTTTCAGCTGATTATTGAAGGAGGCTGGATAAAAAGGTTTTATCCAGTGTGTGGTGGTTGTGGCCCTAGGACAATTGAGTTGGGGGCAGGTTAGCAGTTGAGGAAGCTTATCACGGAAATGGCGGTCACTGGGAGTCTGGTGCTGAGCCTGCTAGGTGGGCCTTGCACATTCAGCCCCTAAGAAGGAGCCGTTTGCACGGAGGGAACCAACAGGCCTTGGTAGAAACTCAGCTCCATCAGACAACGGGCCCCTCCTGCCATAACATTATTACCGTTCCTGCTACAGCTTTTGAACATGCAGCTCTGGAAAGCCAGGGCGAGGCAGGGGTTAAGTTTCTCTGTTTCTGGTTCTAGCTTAGCTCCTTAGACAATCAGGACTGAGGCTTTAAACTTGCTAGGCTCTCAGCGAGAAGGATGGAGTTCTTATCTAGAAATCGTACTGTTTAAAAAGTACCTGTCCTGCTGATTTCGCCCTGATCCTTGGAAACATTTGAAAACATTGCACTAAAGTATAAAGAAAGAAAAGGCAAGGTTCGTTTTTAAACACCCAAAGGCAGCTCTGTTAATATTTTGATGTGCTTTTGTATTTACTCTCAGCCTTTGCCCACCTCCATGCAATAATCTATATACCATGTTCATGATCATGGTACGTACATGTTATTTCTTACTAACTAACATAAGAAAGGTAGAAAGTTCCAATGTTCCGAATGTTGACAAGTTAATCTTCTGGAAGAATACTTCCTGCAAGTTCTGTAGTTAAAAAAAAAAAAGTTTTCTAACATTTCAGCATGGAGCTGGGTCACAGTTACACCAGAATGGGCACTTGCTGAATTGAGCTAAGTAATCAGCTACTGTGAATTCCAGCTGAAACCAGTATCGCCAATGGCTGGGGAGAAGAAACAAGATGGGCCTAGCTTCTCTGTCGAAGAAGAAAGGGTTAAAACTGGCAGTCCCATGCAAGGACAAGCCGGGAGAGGGCCACCAGCCACAAGGAGGTCAGGCTTTCAAGGACTTTCTTGGGGGTAAAAACAAACACCATTCTGTCCCTATCAGTGCTTTGAACAAAGTTACCATAGGTCCCTCCAGTGGCTACACAATTTTGAGAATTATGCTTTTCCTCTGCCTTTGATGTAAATTATAGAGGGTCCTCCCGATCCCTTTGTTGTGATTAATTCCACCACCAAAGCAACTCTAGATTGGTTAAAAGTTCATTAGTGTGCAACAATAGGAGCTTGATGAAATAAATGATGGTATATAAATATCATGAATTCTAGGCAGCCAATAAAAATCACCCCTTCTCAGATTATCTAACCACAGGGAAAAACTTACAGTGTATAGTGAAGAGGAGAGAAAAAGCAGTTTCTACATCAGTTGTCACAGAATCATCATGTTAGGCAAGGGTTGTAAGCAAGTTTCATTTTATACTCTTTCAAGGTTCTAGTATGAATATATAAATAAAGACTTTAAGAAACTTGTGCTCTAAAAAACAGTTTTTTAAATTGCCAAAAGGAAGAAAGCGAGAAAAAGAAAGAAAGAAAGAAAGAGGGTCTGTTTGCTTATTTGCTTGTTTTCAAGGACTCCAAAATTCTGATGAGGCATGAGGGTCCCCTAGTTCTTGAGAAGATGGTGGCTTCTTTGGGGAAGAGGCACAAACCACTCTTGGGCCAAGGACACAGCGGAGCACAGGAACCCAGCCGTGGGCACCTGACCGCACCTGGGGAGGGACTGAGCTCAGAGGAAATGTTTCAGAATGGCTCAGATGGACGACAGGGGCCTGGCTTGCAGAGCAGAGGGACAGAGATCAAAGACTTGGGTACATCACACACTCAAATTCCATTTTCTAGGACCCATCATCTCATGGACATTCATAGCTTTGTGCAAAGATGTATCTTGAGTAGCTTAAATGACTTAGAATAGTGAAAAAAGTGTAGGCAACTTAAATGGTCAACATTTAGAGGAGTCATTAAACAATACATCCCTCCCCTCGCAGAAAGCACCTCATAAACAACACTTAGTCTAAACAGACACGGACCTATGACACAACCAGAGGCCCTGGCTGTGTCTGGGCCTGGAACTGTCTCCTCCTGTGCCCACCTGATGCTTTGGAGGATGCAGCAGATGTTCTTAAACATAGTTCTCTGGGGACTTTTAAGACCTGAACAAACTGGGTATGGCTGCAGGCTCAGCAGCCGGGCCAGAGCCTCTGCCAGCAGCCCTCCAGGCTGCCGGGACAAGCTGCCCTTCGTGGTACCACCCTGCTCTCTGTGGTTTTTCCTCCAGTCTAGGCTCGAAACCACAGAGCCTGGCCAGTACCAGCCCAACCTTTCGAGTCTAAACCCTTGGGAAAGAGTGAACACTGTCACTTGTCTCCACAGGCTGGCTTCTCTGCAGAGCCGTAAGAAAACCCTCGCCCCAGCGGTGGCGAGACCTGCCCCACAGAAGTGGGGACAGCATCCCGAGGGCGCCCCCTCCGTCACCCCGTCCTCTCCGCAGCCTGGGACAGGGTGGCTGGGGCAGCCGGCCCTAACTGCCTGGGAAGAGCCCGTCTACCAGGCGGCTTCGCCTTGGCTCTGCTCTGCCCTCCCGGCAAAGATGTTCCCAGAGCGGGTGGGGGTCCGTGCCAGCTGCTCTGCTGGTTTTCTGACTGCCGAACCCACCCGTGTCTGTGGGCCAACGAGGCGTGATGACACCAAGGCTCGGGGAGCAGGCTGCCCTCCCTGCAATCCTGGGTGCCGACCAGGCCAGCAGCAGTGGTGGGTTCGAGGACTTGGTGGAGCGCCTGAGAAACCTGGGGTTGGAACTTTGCATATTTAGAGATTTGGGCTAAGACACAGGCTCTTAGAGGAAGCGGGTCCAGGAGAGGGGTTCCCAGAGGGCCAGGCAGGGCCTGCGGTGGGTAGGGGTCCATCAGACCTTAGGCCTCACATCCAGACAAATCCTCGAGTTAAAATTTTTAGACATATTCTTTAAACAAGGTAGTCCCTGAGGACCACCGATAGGATTGAAAGGTACCTTCTATTTCACAGCTCTGAGTGGCGCCCTGTTATGAGACCAGGCCAAGTCCATTACAGTTAATGTTCTTGCCCGTGTTTATCTTGTGAAGGGTGCAGGGACCTGCACTGTACTTTACCAAGAAAAAAAATTCACTTTCCTTTTTGTTTTATTTTTTTTAAAGACTTTATTTTATTAATTTTTTAGAGAGAGGGGAAAGGAGAGAGTCAGAGAGGGAGAGAGACATCAATGTGTGGTTGCCTTTCACCTGCCTCCATCCAAGGAACTAGCTGGAGACCTGACTTGTAACTTGGTTATGTGCCCTGGCTGGGGAATCGAACCAGCAACCTTTGGGTTTGTAGGCCGGCACCTTATTCACTGTGCTACCAGCCAGGGCTCAACAGACTATTTCTTCATCAGTGCAGTGAAATCCTTCCCAAGGCAACCAACCCTTTCTTGAGAGCTGGTATGAAATATGAAAGGTTAGACACCTGCTGAGGAGCAGGGAGGTATGGGATGAGGAACCACTCAAGTGAACTTGAGGTCTGTCTCAGGTCCCCATTACGTGACACGGAAAGCCAGTGTGTGCACACCTTGGGGCTTTGTCTCACTGGGCTTAGTTTCCACTGACGATCACTTTCTGTACAAGGGCCAGTGAACACCACCTTCTTTCTTTTGAAGATTTTATTTATGTATTCTTAGTGAGAGGAGAAGGGAGGGAGAAAGAGAGGGAGAGAAACACCGATTAGTTGCCTGTCGATCCAGGGACTGAACCCGCAACCCAGGCCTGTGCCCGGACCAGGAATCGAACTGGTGGCCTTTCACTTTGCAAGATGACGTCCAACCTGTTGAGCCACACCAGTCAGGGCTGAACACCACCTCTTGATTCATAGTTGGAAGCACGTTAAAAAGGCTGACAAGGCCATCCTCCCATCCCTTTTTTGATGTAGAGAATTTCCAAGGAAACAAGTCACCGCTCCCCATTAGTCAGGGAGTGGACATCCCTGACCAGGATGCTAAGAGATGTCTCATGACGCGGAGGGGCCATCCCATGGCACAGAGCCTTGCCGCCATCAGCATGAAAATATCTGGGGCTGTAGCAGGTCTCAGTCACAGTCGGCACCTCCCATAGGTTTCTTAGGGATAGAGCTCAATATATCCTCCTCACCCTGCCGTGAGATGCACCCATGCCCTGGGGAGGATGCTAAGGGGCTCAGCTAAGAAGTGACTGGTTCAGTAAAACACATGGCCAAGGCTCTCACCTGCTATAGGTTCGGGGATCTGGTTTAAGAATGTGCAGACTCATGCCTGTCACTTAAAGTACAATTTGTACAACCCTCACCGGCATTTTCAGTTTCAGTCTCCAGGTCTTAGAGTTGTTTTTCTCCCAGCAAATATTTAGCCACCGGTAAGACAAACAAACAAGCAACTGACTTGCTTAATAGAATACAAAAATCCCCGCGTATGGGTTGTGTCTGCAACTTTGCTTTGATTTACGTGTGGTAATATGCCATCACCCCATGGCCAAAATGCACCTATCATCGGAAAAAGAGACACCGCACTCCTCCACGTGAAATCTGAGCACTAGAACGTTATACGCAGGATGTATAATTTGGCATTAATTAAAGCTTTCTTTCAATTCGGATACGCATCCCCCTTTTAAAAAGCTTTGAGGAGATCCAGTCAAGATGGTGGTGTAGGCAGATGCGGTTCGCCTTTTCGCACAACCACATCCGAATTACAACTAAAATACAGAGCTACCATCAGCCAGAGCCGTCAGACATCAAGTTGAGTAGAAGTCTCACAACTACGGGATGAAAGAAACCACATCCATCGAGATGGGTAGGAGGGGCACAGACGTGGGATGGGCTGGTCCCTCACCCATATGTACTGGATAAAAATTCGGGACGGATGTCTTGGGAGCGAGGAGTCCCAGCCCCACACCAGGCCCCCAGCCCAGGCTGCAATGCCAGGGAGATAAGTCTCCACATCTTCTGGCTGCAAAAAACAGTGGGGACAGAGTTGGTGGAAGAAACTCCTGCAGCACCAGGAAGTTCCTCTTAAAGGTGAATTCCACACATGGATTCACCTACTCAGAGTCACTCCCTCTGAGCTCCAGCACCAGGTGGCAGCTGCAAGGCACCAGTGGCACAGGGAGACACTGAGGTGTCTGGTGTCAAGCTGAGCAGAGGTCATTGTCCCCTTTTAAACCCTCCCCGACCGAGATGGCAAGCTGGTGCCATATCTGAGACTCCATCAGCCTGGCTTACACTGACTGGCCTTGGACATCCCTAAAGACTCCACCCCACCCAACCTATGGGCCCACTCAAGCCACTTTTCCATATGAACGTCTGGTCTTGGCTCCTGTTTCATGACTTCTTAAATCCTCTCAAACAAGCCACAGCTGCCTCAGTGGCCCCAGGCCCGGCAACTAGCAGCAGCGGCCTAGACTCACAGCTCAGCTTCTCCTGGGACTCTCCAAACCCAGCACAAGTAGCAGCATCTCAGATTCCTTTGTAACCCAGTCAAAACACAGGTGGGGGCTGACCTTGGCCAGCACCACCCAGGAAACCTCAGGGCCAGAGCACCCAGTAGACAGTTAAAGATCACACCTGAGCACCAGCACCTGCCCCTGCACAGCTGGTCCTCCACAAAGGGTGAAGGTTGGTGGTCAGTGGTCACAGCCAGTCCTTGCAGCTCACTGGCCCGGTAAGTCCCTCCCATTGACCTGCCAACAGCAACCAAGGCTCAGCTGCAAGAGGAGGGTGTGCTCAGCCCACACGAAGGGCGCACCTTGAGTCCCCAGCTTGGGTGAGGGCGCTGGACCCTACAGGACACCTACTACATTAGGCCACACTACCAAGAGATGGAGTCAAAGCAGCTCTACCTAATATATAGAAACAGACAGGGAGGCTGCCAAATTGAGGAGGCAAAGAAATACGGCCCAAATAAAAGAACAGAACAAAACCCCAGAAAAAGAACTAAACAGAATGGAGATAGCCAGTCTATCAGATGTAGAGTTCAAAACACTGGTGATCAAGATGCTCAGAGCAATGATTGATTATGGCCACAAAATAAAGGAAGAAGTGAAGGTTATGCAAAATGAAATAAAGAAAAATACACAGGGAACCAACAATGATGGGAAGGAAGCTGGAATGCAAATCAACAATCTGGAACAAAAGGAAGAAATAAACATGCACCCACATCAGAAAGGAAAAAGAAGAATTGGAAAAATAAGGAGAGGATTAGGAACCTCTGGGATAACTTGAAATATCCAAATCATAGGGGCTTGAAGAAGAAGAAGAAGAAGAGCAAGAAATTGAAAACTTATCTGAAAAAACAGTGAAAGAAAACAGACATATAAAGTCCAGGAAGTACATAGAGTTCCAAACAAGCTGGAACTCTCAAAGAGGGTCATACCAAGACACATCATAATTAAAATGCCAAAGGTTAAAGATAAAGACAGAACCTTACAAGTAGCAAGAAAAAAGCAGAGAGTTACCTACAAAGGAATTTCCATAAGACTAACAGCTGAATTCTCAAAAGAAACTTTTCAGGCAAGAAGGGGCGGGCAAGAAGTATTCAAACGGATGAAAATCAAGGACCTAGAACAAAGATTACTCTGTTCAGCAAAGCTATCATTTAGAATGGAAGGGCAGATACAATAATTTCCAGGCAAGGTAAACCTAGCGAAGTTTACCAAGCCATTATTATATGAAATGTTAAAGGGACTTATTTAAGAAAAAGAACATCAAAACTACGAACATTAAAGTGATAACACACTCAAAACTATCAACAAGTGAATCTAAAAAATAAAAATAAAAACAGAAACAATCAGAACAGGAACAGAATCATAGGGGTGGGGGTCATTTGGAGGATTATCTGCTGAAAGGAAGACGGGAAAGAAAGCGTACCCCGGGGCACATGGCAGCCAAGTTTTGTGGGGGCAGGTCTGACCATGGGCAGGTCTGAACGCAGGCTCAGACCTCTGACCTGACCAACACACAGGGAGCCACAGTAAAGACTGTTAAATGGAATAAACGGATAAAAGCATCACTTCAGTAAGACGAAGCTGGTGTCAGGTAGAGAGGAGATTAGATGATCAGAAGGAGGAAAGTGGGAAGGCAACGTTGGGAGGCAGGACTGGGGTAATCAGCCAGGAGGGGTTCCCGCCCATGGGGCCTTAAGAGCGAAGAGTTGAATTTCACCGCAAGGTCTATTTTGGCAAGAATAAGAATTCATGTGTGGCCCCCCTGCCTTATGCAACATATGTGTGGAGCCCCTTGTTGGACCAAGGGTCCTATCTCCTCCTGCTCACGGCTAGTTTCTGTTTTTCTCATGTTGCCCTCACATGGCTACCAGGAATCTGGCAGGGACAGTGATCCCAACTCAAAAATCAGTATAAATAATTCCTGTTTTCCTTGGCTTCCCTGCTTTTAAAAAACCAAGTTAATTTAAATGTAAATTTCGTATACAGTAGTATTTAAACCTGCCACCTGGCTTTTTAACCGGAAGTAGTGGAGCAGGGGTAGGGGCGTACGTTGACTATTTTTAGAATGTACTAACAGAATATTCTGGGGGCGAAGAGAAGGTGGCAACAATAACAGGAAACATGACTCAATACTCTGAGGGGAAACCTTCATTTTTGTGCTTCCTTAACTTATCCCCCCAACTTTCTACTTCCTGCTACATGGTTCACTTAACGTTTTTCAAGAAGAAAGACCTGACAAAGAATAACACAAGTAAGATGGTGGCCCAAGGAAAAGGTTTTAACGACAAATGGAATTCACAACAAAGGGATAACTAAACATTTCCGAGGCTTAGTTAGTGGTTCAAACTCAATGTTGGATGTTTTTAAGAGCCAGAGAATCATTCTTGGTCCTCATGGTAAACTTTGCTTGCATCAGAAGTGGTGTGATAGTTTCCTAAGATAATTCGTGTTGCATTTTCCCACCAGTCTTTTAAGTGTCAGTTAGGGATGGTGCTAAAAATAATTTCTCACAAGATAGTTCATCACTCCCATCAGGCCACTAAGAATTCATGGTTCAAGAACACGGTGGGGGTTCCAGGTAAACACGTGCCTGGTGTTGGCCAATTGGAGACTGGGTGTCCTCTCTGAGCTAATGAAAATGTCCTCTTTGCAAAATGTCCCACCCCTTAGGGAGACAACAGAGAGGAGAAGCAGGCACTCTGGTCCCAACACTCTGAAATTACCACCAGGCTCTGGAAAATGGATGGTTCCACCTGTGTGTTCTGTTCCCGTACGTCGGGGAGGGAGCGGGCAGACCTGCCGGTCCAGCCCCCGGCCCTGCTGCTCCGGGTTTTCCCACGGGGTCTGAAGACACACAGCCCTTGGGTGCTGACACTGGCCCTCCCCCTGCTTGCCGTTCCTCTTCTGACATACAGGATATGCTTCCTGGGTATCCACGCACGTAACGTGTCAACTACAATTATGTTTTCAGAGAAGACAGACAGAGTGCTTCTTCTCCCTTGACCGAGCAAAGGTGAAAAGGGCACAGGCAACGCAGGGATGGGTGGGTTGGTGGCTGCCATCCTGGGCTAGGCCAGCTCCCGTCCGCAGGTCACCTGAAGGAATTCGGGGCCACCTGTTCTGTTTTGATTTGGTGGCCAGAGGCCAGCAGCTCCTCCCAGGTCTGCATCCCGGGCCACCCGAGACAAAGCAGCCTTTCGCTGGGCCAGCCTGGGTTCAGGGGTGACGCAAAAGGGAGAGGGGGTCGCTCAGAGGGAGACCCTACCCTCAAAATGTGCAGGGAACACAGCCCTTCAATCTTAAAAAAAAACAAACAAAACTTAAGTATCTTCTAGATTCCTGACTGTCTCAAAGAAGTTAGTAGGGGTACAACATGGCAATTAGACATTTATACGAGGCTTCGCTGGCCTCCTGCACGGCCTCTCCTGGGGCCCCGTGTGCAGGGCAGCCGGTCGTCACTGGCCGGCCATCAGAGTGTGGCTGTGACCCGTGGCTGCCTGAGCCCCCGAAGGGCCAGCGGGCACCTCCTTCTCCCCATCCGGCCCCCAAACTGCCAACAAAAATACAACCCCACGACAGTTCTAAACAGTTCAAATGGAACACCTCTTTTCTCCCTCTGAAGAGATTAGGAATTTGTTCAAATTGGAGAGAAACAAGGAACGGTTTATAAGTGGAGGGTTACTATATTTACGAGGATATTATAAACCCTGATTATACTTAAAAAAAAAAAAAAAAGGGCACAGTTCCTATTTCTCCTAATGCTTTTGCTCTCCATGTTTTTTTCTTTTTTTTCCTTTGCATTAATGCAGACTTTCAAAACATGAGACATACACATTAGTGCTAAAATGAGAACAAATTTTCATGAAAAGAAACGGCAACTCGGGCACCATGGGGCCGAGTTATAGGTTTGGTGGTATTTACATAGATATTTGCATGTGTTCCCCCCTTCCTCTGTGTTCTCACAGATCCAAGTGAAAATCTGATCTTTTTTTTTAGGCCAAACTCAGCCCCGGGAACGGCTTGTAACCCTCACCACAGACAAGCTCACAGCAACCAGAACTGTTCCCTTCGGCTCATGAGCT